>JAOANR010000003.1:34514762-34557015 GCA_030278955.1 Hygrophila difformis | reverse complement strand
ATTTAAGATGTCTTGTATTTTTTCATTTCTGCACACATCCAATGCACTTTTTCAATCGTTAATATGTCAAAATATGGTACAATAAAAAATTATGTAAAAATATATATTATAAAACTACATCATTATACGATTCTAACAAGACCCAACTTGACTATTTTTTCAAACATATACTTGAAATAATATTGAGTCAAAGTTAAATATGAACAGTGCCAAAAAGTCAAACCAGACATCTTGACTGGGACGAGGGAGTATTTTTTTTTTTTTGAGGGTAAATATTCTTGTTCCATGAAACTAAAATGTTGGAGTAAAAAAAACAACATATCACAAATGTTAAATGTAAAAGGTGTTCATCTCAGTGACAACCCAGCCTCTACATACACCTTGAGCCTCACCCAAGTGAAATAACAAAAAACCACCATGACCTTCCAACGCACCACCAGGACGCCCAAAACAGCTATCTGTTATGTAGGATTCAATAGCATGAGACAATCAAGGGGCAGCTAAATGAAAGGTGTTCTGGTGCTCCAACCGCATTAAAGTAATGCTGCACTGTCTCTCCCCTTTACAACATCCATTTTTCGGCAACCACAACACAGAAAGGTGAATCCAGAGACACACTTATAAAATCTTAATCATCACATCTCCCCCTACATAACACTCAAATCCAGTGTAAATGTAACACCCCACCACCGGATTTGATAACCCATGCCGGGATGTCACCGCCACATCTCTCTAGCAAGACAACGGATTCTCCGAGCTTGCAAAGAGATGCAAGGCTATAGGTATTGCAAAAGATTTAAAAACAAGTCCGGAATCTATGTAAAAATAATAAGTATCATCCACACATATTAGTAGTAGTATAATAATCGCAGCGGGAAAAGAAATGTAACATGGGCCGACATGGCCAAAACGCGGGATTTACGATGCCCCGTTATGCAAGTATCATGAAAAGCGTAAAACAATGTTAAATAGATCCATCCCCAATGCACATGGCTATGCATTATCTCCGTACTCTGAAAGAAAAGAGAAAAACAACAATTTTATCAGTATATAAAACTGAGTAAGTTGATCCTAACATAGCAAAAAAATAAAGGGATTTAATTAGATATTTAAAAAGTTCACTCCTAACATGCATTCACAAAATTTAAAGGAAATAATAATTTTAATTGTGTATTTAAACATGCATCTAATCCACAATAATAATTTAGTATCATGCCATGAAATTTAAAGACATAATTTAAATGCATAATTTAAGACATCCGCAAAAATAAATAAATACTTAAAAACATTAATTCTTTATTTCCCCCCCGTTACGTAAACCATTTCTCAGTGTTTTGTATAGCCGGTGATCCGGCGGCCGCAGCCGTGCCGTAAGTATCTTGTATAGCCGGTGATCCGGCGGCCGCAGCCGTATCTGCCATAACCCAGTAACACTCCGAGCCTCGAGAAATCCATACGGACACCCGAAGAGAGTAGGCCATGTATCCCCCCGATTTAAATTTGGCGTAATATTTCATCAAATTCTCTCGTCCATTATAGGAGGCCCGAAGAGAAAAGGCTAGAGGGGCACCCTGCAGAGCACTCTCCCTCCACCAAGTATCTCATGTATCGTTTAGATTAATGTATCGGGTTTTTCAAAAGTGTCCGATGTATCGTATTTCAAAATCTTTGATTCGTTCGTTTCGAAATTTCAAAATCCTTCGATTTTAAAAGTATCTTGGCGTCACAGTTTGCGCCTTTTCAATTTAAAAATCCTTTTAAGTCCGAAAAATCTGAAATCTTCACACTTTTTGCAAAACACCCTAACGAACAACTTCGTGTTTTAACGTTTTTCGAAATAAGTTGAGGAAACATGTCAAAAATCGATTTTTCTATGCAATCAGAAATCTGTCCGAACTCAGGTATGACACAGTTCAAAAATTCGACTTTTTAGCATATCAAATGGACTCCAAAAATTCTGAAATTTAATATGCACATACTAGACATGATTATCTACAACTTTTCATTTATATTGTAAAGATCAAATCGACTAGAAAATTATAGAAATTAAATTCACTAAGTCGAAACATGTTCAACAGGCAGAATTTCCACACGTTTTTGTCAAAACAGTTTCTTTTCGATGCGATTTAAAATAGCAAACGTTAACGAAAATGGCTGAAATTTTTACACAAACCTAGATTTATGTGTTAGGAATTAAAAGTCTAGTTTTGAGTTTCTCGGATTGAATCCTCGAAATATGAGTTTTAGGCCGATTACAGAAACTGCACAAGATGGGGTTTTTAAGTTCAATTTTTTACGTTTCGTTTTTACATTACGCCTATACCGGACGCCCTCGGAATCACCCGTATTGATATGGAAGGCTCAACTTACAGTGATAGAGAGGTTTGGGTCGTCCTAAGGTCGCTGGCTCGTCCCCAAAATCCTACGAACGGATCTCCTCAACGTCAAGCTTCCGACTTTGGCCACGATTTCGAACCGGACGAAGAAATCCAATGTTAGATCAAGTTTTTGGGTTCAAAAACTTAAATAGAAAATCTATGAACAACTTACCACAGATTAAGAATACTAGGAATTTTGTATCAACGCCTCCTTCGTCGTTTTCGTCGCCGGGAAGTGATCGGAAAGTCGTCGGGAAATCGCCGGAAAGTGTTTTGGCTTTGGAGAGAGTTGAGAGAGTTTGGAGTGAATGGTGACTGATGAAAATGGTGGAGAGGCTGCCCCTAGGTCGCCTAAGAGCTTCCCCCTTCGGCCAAAATCCCGCTTTCCAAAGTCGGGAGGTCGAATTATGGTAAGAAATCGCCGAAAACCGCGCAAGTTGCCAAAACCTGTAGGGCCACGCGGGGTTGGCGTGCCTTTTAGCCAAACCCCGCCCGGCCAGCGCGCGAGACTCGCCTGGTGACTGCGGTCCGGGCGGGTCCGTGCGATCCGATCCGTCGGATCTTTTTCTCCTCTCTTTCGGACTTCTATCCTTCCCCGTTTTCGCGCTCGATTTTTCCGGGTCATTTCCGGATTATGCTTCTCATCATAAATTTATTCCGTCTCAATTCGATTACGTGCTTGAAATCCTAAGACCGTCGGTTTTGGGTCCGTCGGGTTCTAATTCGTCGTCCTTTGACTTCCGTGCATTTCCGCGTCTACGGTTCTCGGAAACGAAACCTTCTCTCCTATTGGCTTAATTCCTATTTTTATATTCTAAAATTTTACGGGTATTACAGTAAAGAAAGCTGAGGGACAGATGGCAGGTTAAAACGGGACCAATATTGGGAGAATATAGAGATAGCCTGGGATGAGGAGCCGTCCATGAAGGTCAAAAAAGGTTTTTTTTTAAGAAGTCTGGAACCCCCCCCCCCCTTTTTTTTTTTTAAGAGGTTACAGAAACATTATGCAATCCTAACAGAGAAGTCCAATAAGCATATCTCGTCTCTCACCTTGAATAAATAATCAAAAGAAATCCCAACCCATACACATATCAGTCCAGAATCCCATATAAATCCTCTCAATTCAAGCTGCAAACTAGAGACTTCTTGCCCCCCTCTCTTGTCTCATCACCCTTTTTCTCTTTTTTTTTTTATATTATTTTTTTCTTTTTTTTTCTCTCTCTTTTTTTTTATTATTTTCTCATTCAATTCTGACAACTCATTTTTTTTTAAAAAAAAAAATATTTGGGGCAGCCTGTAAACAAAAAGTTATACATGTCCAAGCAACAACACTTCTACTATGTTTCGAAACTTGTATCCTAATCACCTTCTGGTTATGATGCACCCACTCACAACCCAATACACACCTCCCTCTAAACATTCCAACCCCTAACTACAACTACAACAGAGGAAACCATATGTAGGTTCGTGACCAGTTCCTGGCCATCCCAGACAAAAAAAACAGGAAATAATGGACGGCTTAAGGATAATAGGACAGGAGATGAGGTAAGAAGATGCTCTGGTTTTGAAATTATGGCTCTGAAATGACTCATTGGGCATACGGGGAAGTTTGTGGGAAAAGTACATCACCATCAAGCTCAACTATTTTCAATACACTGGACATGAGTAAATGCAGACACAATATGAATGATTAAGCAAGCTCAAGAATGTCCGGATAAACCCGCAAGTGTATGCATAAAGAGTCGTGAGGCTCAGGTCACACCAGGAGATAGACGAGATGATTCCGCCTGGCTGCTATGGGAGCGGCCCATTCTGAGCAGACAACAATCAGCCAAGTAACCCATCAAGCTAAGCACTATCAATCCCAGCATCATAGTGTCTCCAATCCTTTTAACTTGAACAATCCGCACGATAGATGTTATATCATCGATCCTCTTCACTTCCTGAATGAAGCAGCATCGTTCCACTTGACCTTCCCCACTCCCGCTTCTTGGATACCTGCAAAACAGCAACTCTTCTTTTTTTTTTTTTTTTTTACATAATCCAACAAACCCCTCGCCCGTTTAACATTCAGAGCCACGCCTCCACCCTTCCATCTCCCGATGCTCCCAACCTCGCCCAATAATCAGCTTCTCCATTCCTTTCCCTTAAAATATGTTGCACACGAACCTCCCCGGCGCACCTCAAAACATCAACTATAGGACCGATCAGTTTTGCAAAACCGCCATGGTATCCTCCCAGGTTCAAGTATCCAACGAACAACATTTATAGAATCACATTCGAACACTAACCTTTGCAGGGGGGATCCTTGGTCACGAATTATGGCCTCGCAAACTCTACTTATAGCGTCACTTCAGCTTCAGATGAGTCAGCGATACCAATGAAATCTGAGAGGATGAAGATCACTTTTCCTTCATCATCCCGAATAACACCCCCTATCCCCGCTGGCCCCGGATTTCCTAAGGAGGATCCGTCTGAATTAATTTTCCACCAACCCCTCTCCGGTTTCTCCCACACTAGGCCACGACGGGGCCCCTTCACCCGTCCATTTGTCAACTTCAGCAAACCTCCTTCTAATCTGGACGCCTCGGCCCACCAAGGATCCAAACTTACATTAGACATCGCCTTCCACCACAGACACACTCTCCATCGGGTAGCCTCCACCGACGCCTGAATATTGAAATCTTTCCCCCTAAACACCTTCTCATTTCTGTTATTCCATATCGTGCTCCCAACAGAAACCACAATTCTTTCATACCTTGTGTTGGGTAGCAGCCAAACCAGCCTTCAAGCATGTTTTTTACCTTCCCAGGCATGACCCAACTCACACCGCACCAATCTAGCCCGCGGTTCCATAGCACCGTTGTAACTTCGCAGTGGCAGAACAGGTGGTTGGCTGACTCCACATCTTTCTCACATAGTGGACACATTGCTCCTGAGGACTATATGATACCCCTCCTGAGTAGAAGTTCCCTGGTTGGAAGACCATTATTGGCAAGTTTCCGGACCATCAATTTTATCTTCATAGGGGCCTTTATACTCCAAATGCAACGCCAGACCAGACTCTGCTCCTTGGGTGTTCCTTCTACTTTACGCTTCCACCAGGATCGAGTAGAAAAATACACCATTGCTCTCTTCCACCCAAACCACTCTGTCCTCTGCATACCTGTTCATATTCAAACCATTGTTAGTCAACATCAGCTCCTCTCGTACCTCTGTTTCCCAATCTAAATGTTAGATTCTATTTGTAAATACCATAGAAATTACCCTAAAATAATTGTAATTCACTAAAGGAGACTTTTATTAAATATTTAATCACTTGCTTAAAGAATTAGTATATTGATTTTCTTACAAAACAACACTTGAAAAACTATATATGTAAATTTGTCTTTTCCAAAAGAAATATGAATTTCAATATCATGGGTAATAGAATTATATAGTTTATGGAATTTTTTTTTAAATCTATGTTTAAATTATATATATAAGTTTTTATATATATACACACTGGTCTTGAAAATTATTATGAGGGATAGTATGTGAATATTTTAAGTAATTTGATATGTCATTATGGAATAAATTTTTTATAAAAATAAAAGTATGAGTTTTTTATGTGAATCTATGAGAATTAACTTTTATATATAAGAAAAATATATTCATAGATTATAATTTTATTTGATGATGACATGCAGGACGTTTGTGTTTTGAGTATTGTTTATGAATAAAATAAAACCATGCAAGTATATTATTATTATCTTTTTGAAAGCACATTAATATAAATACAATACTTGAAATAAATAAATAAATATTTATATTATTATATCCAACTCATTGAGTATAAATGCATGCCACTAAATAATGGCAAGATAGATGATTTTTGTAGACAAGCTACCACTTCAATCATTTTCATGATACACTACTTACACAAATATAAGGTTAAAAGCAATTGCAAAGAAATTTTCTTCCTAAACAAATAGATGAAAAAATCCACATGATTAACAAGTGTAATTGGATGAATGGCTAGCAAAGAAAGGTGATCAATTATCTCTTGAACCCACCAAGATTAATAGCCTCCATAATTAGGCGAAACCATTATGTTTAATAGACAACATGATGGACCAAAATTAATAGTCCTCCCAAATTAAATAGCCTCTTTGTTAGGCTATAAGGACCAAATGAGTGTATACAAATACTCCTAACCATTATTGCTCAAGACACACTTAATTGGATGATTGGTGAGGTTGTAATCAACTCTCACAATGTGTCATGTTCAATTGTTCAAATCTTAGCCTATAAATAGAGGGAGTTTCTAGCCTTCAAACACACCAATCTCATCCTTCTCATTATGCCAAATTCACTACCCATTTTATTCTTTAAAGTTCTCCCACATAGTGAGCATATCTTAAGGATTGTGGAGTCTTGTAGGCTGGCAACCTTCATCATTCTAAGAGTTTTAACTCTTCTCAACACTGGTTAGTAGATATCCTCCTTGTAAACTTGTATCTTAGAGATCTAAATCTTTTATTTTTATACTATAAATTGATCTCCCTCTATTTGTCAAATTTCAGCGAAACCCGTAATTTGTGGTGCGAATCTTGTGTTATAACGGCCATTATCTTTGAATCTCCTTGCTCTTATACATCAATTCAGTAAGTTTAACACTCTCTACTTCAAGTTTTGGAGATCCCGAATCCATGTTTTAAGAGTACAAAATTAGAATTTCCCCATTATACCAAAATCTGTCAATTTTTCGTTTACGTAAAGATCCATCTTTTTAAACATTTTGGTTCATTATCCCTCAAAGGTTCCTTCATAAAACTTGTTCCTTATGAGTTGATTATCTTTCTGGAAAATTTTATAATTTTTAGAACTCATATGAAAAAGTTATGGGATCCACTTTATCGAAAGGTCGAAATCTCTTTTGTTAAAATCTAAGTAATGAGTGTTTCTGAAATCCTCGTTTTTGAAGGTCTTATGTGTTTCAAACCCAAAAGAGTTATTCATGAAAAATATTTATCTATGTGTTATCTACCTTGTGGTAAATTTTAGAATTTTTGGTTCGCGAATTACTATTTTTAAAACCATTTGAAAATTATAGAGTCACTATTGAATTTCAGGCAGTAATACATGTTCTGAAAAGAACTCAATTTTGAAATGTTTCCATACCTTATTTTGAAAAGTGTAAAACATGAAACTTGTTCAACTATGTGTTGAGTATCTACAGTTTAAAATTTCATAGCGATCGCCTTTCATATGAATTTTTAAACTGACTTGGCGTAAACTGCGATGTTGGACTTGATTTTTTGTCCAAATGAGAAATTGTTGGATTTTGAGATCCATGAAATGAAATTTCTATATCTATGAGATATGATATGGGGAGTTAAATGTTGAAATGATATTTGGCATTATTGAATGCCCTTGTGATGAGGTTACTCCCTTGAGATTGTTGAAAACTCTTTTAAAGAGGATATTATGTGGAAAATTGTGGAAAACTCTTTTAAATCCATTGTGCACTATTAACTTGAGTAAGATGCCATACTTGATACGAGGGCTAATGCACTAGGGATGTGTCTTGCGGGGCCCTCCCCCTCTAAATATGCCAAGACGGCATTGTTGATAAATTGTGCCAAAACGGCGTTGTTGCATGTATGAGTCTATACTCTTGGGTGTATCCGTTGATGGGTTACCCAAGGCTCCGGAGTGTGTCTGTATATGAGTCCGCTGCATGCTGATCATGACTTATGATCGATATGATATGATATGATATATGGAAAATGGTGTCCTCTTGTGCATAGTTGCTACAATGGTAAGAATGAAAGTTATTTATTTTGTTAAAGGTAATGTGTTTGTGATCATTTTAAAAGAAAAAGTGAAAATTATTATTATTATTATTTTTTTTTAGTGTCAACCACTATTTTAAAACCCACCTTCTTAAAGCTGGAGCGGGTTGACTTACTCAGTATCATTGTACTGATAAAAAGTTGTTGTGTTATCTTTTACAGATATTGGAGCTGACATGTGAACTGCATCTCATAACATGAGCATTTGGGGATGGGATTACCTTTCATCAAAAAGATTGTTGCTTTAAGGAACCACGTACTTTTAATTATTAATGTCCTATATATTGCCTTTAGTTTATGCTTCCGCGTGAGAAAGAACAATGACTCTGGTATTAAGTACTTTAAATTTTCTTATGTCTATATTTATAAAATTGGCAATTATTTTTAAAGTTCATACTACAAAATTTTATATTTAGCCGTAGCACTTGTCAATTAAGTTAGCCAAAGGGCGAGCCTGACTGACAAGTGTGGCTGGTTACATTTCTGAAACCTTATGAGGATGAATTTCGGGGTATTACAAAGTGGTATCAGAGCGTATTTTTAAACTCTAAGTATTTGTAAACTGTTAAATATAGAACTGCATGAGGTGATTCTGTCTAAGGAGTCTGGTTTTCAAATATTGCCCGCCAACCGGTGGCTCTACAGTCTTTCCAGGGAAATCAACTTTGTAGCTCTATATTTTAACTAGTGGCAAACTACTTAGAAGGCGGTACCCTCTAATCTTAGCATTTCTTGGTTAAGTTAGCAACAAGGCGAGCTTGACTAAGGGATGCGACAGTTTAACTCGGTTTATGGATTTAAAAAAAAAAGTCCATTTTGAGAAAGAAATATGCAAAATATTTTTCAAAGGCCCATATGGGCTATGTTAAATTTTGAAACTTAGAAATTATTTTTGGGGTGGGGACATATGCATTCATGAGCATGCATCATTTTTTTATAAAATTTTTTTTTAAAAAAAAATAATATATATTGTTATTATATACTAAGTCATTTGACCTTATCATAAGTGCTCTTTTTAAATTCTCTATCTTGTAATATTCTCTAGATTTATGAAATAAATCTTGTTATTTCATTCCTTCTGGTTAATCTCTAAATAAAGTCATACTCCTAACTTAGACATTTCTGCGTTAACTCATCCTTATACTATGACCTAACGAGTTTTAGGACATAATCATCCCTTAGACTTGAACTCACTCTTGCTTAACCATCCTTAGCAGAATGGCACTCCCCGTGCTAAGGACTAGAAAACCCTCCGAAGTGTTAATGCCCTCAACAACATGGAGCCACACCAAAATCCGAACATGACTAACCACGAAGTGCCAGCAGCACCCGGGGTGTATCCAATCAACAAGCTGTACCACCTGCACACAATATACATCACCCTGACACCACCAACAATCAGGGCGTTGGACACAACATGGTACCTCCTAATCAGGGAGCACCCAAAAACCAAAACCCGTCAGAATCAAAATACGCCAAACTCGCTTGACAATGATCGCCTAAGGATCATTGAGCAAATGCCTCATTGCCTTGGGTCAGGGTCAAATTAATCAAGCCACAGCAGTTGTGCCGCCATCCTCAAGCCCAGCTCAATCACCTAGCAGTGGTGAACCAATACAGAACACCTCGTTATGATGGGCAGGAGGGACCCTACTAAATTGGAGGATTGGATAAAAAGTTTCAACAAGCTACTCGAGGCGACTCGTTGCCCAGATGAGAAGAAGATTACTGTAGCCTCGTACTTTTTAGGAGGTGACGCAGATGATTGGTGGCGAGTTACAGAAGAGAGAGCTAGATGATCATGAGGAGTATACATGGGAAAACTTTACAGAAGCTCTATGAGAAATGTTTTACCCGATGAGTACCAAAGCAGCAATGTATGAAGAGTTTCAGTCGTTACGACAAGGAGCACAATCTGTACAAGAATACTATGTCAGATTCAAGGAGTTAGTCAGATTTGCTCCTAAGTTAGTCTCCACCGATGCCGAGAAGGCACAGAAGTTCGAATTGGGATTAAACCTCTCCATTAGAGAAGTGGTGGCTGGAATTCAGTATCCTACCCTCAAAGCGATCTACGATCGAGCTGTCGCAGTTTCTCGTGTACAACAGATGAAGAGAAAAGCGGGGGAGTCTAGCCGCGGGTTCCAAGGACAGGACAAGAGGATTCGGGACAACCGAGGAAGCAGCAGCAGCAACAACCACCTCAGCAACAATAAAGGCAATATTCGAGGTGGGCAGAATCGACCCGTCCAGGGAAACAAAGGAGGGGGCAACAATGGTACTAGAAACCATGAAGGGTACATACCACAATGCCCAAAATGCAACAAGCCCCACTTGGCTAGAGGATGCCCCAAGCCGGGTACATGTTATAGATGTGGCCGAGAAGGTCATATGAGGAAGGAGTGTAAGACCCCGCATTGAAAATGTTACAAAAAGAGATGACCTTATCAATATCCCCACTCAGCCAAATAATCAGGATGTGCGAAACGGAAATAATCAAGGACAGAGGCCTCAGCAAAATAGAAACCAACAAGGGAACCATGGATCACCTATAGGGCGGCTCAATGTTATTAATCAGGCAGATCTTTCAACTCAAGGGGATGTGATAACAGGTACATTTACGGCTTTAAGTGTGCCTGTTAAGGTTTTATTCGATTCTGGAGCAAGTTGTTCGTTTATCTCTTCTAGAATCTTGCCTGAATTAGAGATGCCAAAACCTAAAATGATTAACTTAGGAATTCAGTTGCCTTCGGGAAAAATTGTATCGTGCACCAAACGATACGATGGGATTCCTATAGTCATTAAGAACCTTGAGTTCTATGCAAACTTAGTAGAATTTGACCTTAAAGATTTTGATATTATATTGGGAATGGATTGGCTTACCCAATATAAAGCTGTAATTGAGTGTCAGAAACACAAAATTACACTGTCTAAGACGAGAGGCAAAAAGGTCAACTACTATGTCCAACTCCCCAAACGTAAGACTAAGGTAGTAAATGCCTTACAATTTTAGAGTCTTATGCAGAAAGGATATATGCTTTATGCATGCTATATCCATAACCTCAAGTTAAAGGAGAATAAAATTGATGACATTCCAGTAGTGAGGGAGTATCCAGATGTATTCCCAGAAGAAATTCCTGGAATGCCTCCAGAACGTGAAGTCGAGTTTACAATCGATCTACTTCCCGGAACAGAACCTGTATCAAAAGCTCCTTATCGCATGGCAACCCTAGAAATGAATGAACTCAAGGAGCAACTTTAGGAATTATTACAAAAGGGGTATATACGACCTAGCACGTCGCCGTGGGGAGCACCAGTCTTATTCGTCAAGAAGAAAGATGGAGGGTTACGTCTTTGTATCGATTATAGAGGTTTAAATCAGGTAACGGTTAAAAACAAATACCCGTTACCTAGGATTGATGACCCTTTTCGATCAACTTAAAGGTGCAATGGTATTCTCCAAGATAGATTTGCGATCCGGTTATCATCAACTGCGAATCGCTGAAAAGGATATTCCGAAAACTGCTTTCAGGACACGTTATGGACATTACGAATTTACAGTGATGTCCTTTGGGCTAACAAATGCCCCATCAGTATTCATGAATCTCATGAATGATGTGTTTCGAGAATTGTTAGATCAATGTGTAGTCATTTTCATCGACGACATCTTGATCTATTCAAAGAGCAATGAAGAGCATGAGCAACACTTGCATCAGGTGCTAGAGACATTAAGGAAACACCAACTCTATGCCAAGTTGTCCAAGTGTGACTTTTGGCTAGAAAAAGTAGCATTTTTAGGCCACGTTGTATCAGCTGATGGAGTTTCTGTTGACCCAGCAAAAATATCAGCAATCACCGAGTGGCCTACGCCTACTAATCAAACCGAAGTGAGAAGTTTTCTTGGACTGGCTGGATATTACAGGAGGTTCGTCAAGGACTTTTCCAAAGTTGCACGACCTCTGACTCAACTTTTGAAGAAATGCTTGAAGTATGAATGGACAGAAAAGTGTGAATCATCATTTCAAGAGTTAAAGAAACGCCTCACAACAGCACCAATTTTAACATTGCCAACAGAGAATGGAGATTTTGAAGTGTATAGTGACGCTTCAAAAGAGGGGCTAGGGTGTGTTTTAATGCAACAGCAACAAGTCATTGCATATGCATCACGGCAATTGAAGCCTCATGAGGAGAATTATCCGACGCACGACCTAGAATTAGCAGCGGTAGTGTTCGCATTAAAGATTTGGCGACACTACTTGTACGGACGAACTTGTCGGATATTCACCGACCACAAGAGCCTTAAGTACATATTTACTCAGAAGGAGTTAAACATGAGGCAACGCAGATGGTTAGAGTTGATCAAGGATTATGATTTGGACATCGCCTACCATGAAGGGAAAGCTAATGTGGTCGCAGATGCGTTGAGCCGCAAGACTCGACACGTGGCAAATACTCTTATTTTACCTTCGGAACTGTATATGGACTTGGTCAAGGTAGACACGGAGCTAGTCCATTATGGAACTGTGGAAAATGTCATTAATGCTATGACCATTGAATCTACGGTATTTGATGAAATACGCAGTGCTCAACCAGGCGACATAAAGCTTGAAAGGATCAAGAAGAAGGTTGCTGAAGGAAAAGCAATTGGTTTTGCAATCCATGAGGATGGAAGCATTCGCTTCAAAGGGAGATGGTGCGTACCGCATAAATGCGTAGAGCTAAAACGAAGAATGGAAGAAGGCCACAACACCCCGTATTCAGTACATCTAGGGGGGTGATAAGCTTTATAAGGATTTAAAGAAGGTTTATTGGTGGCCAAGGATGAAGAATGAGGTTGTTGAGTTTGTGGCTAGATGTTTAACCTGTCAAAAGGTTAAAGCAGTACGTCAGAAGCCCTTAGGACTCATGAAACCATTGGAAATCCCGAGTTGGAAATGGGATAGTATATCAATGGATTTTGTTTCAGGACTACCACGATCACCAAAAGGAATGAATAAAATTTGGGTAATTGTTGATAGATTGACAAAGATTGCGATCTTCATACCAATGAAGGATACATGGTCTATGGATCAATTAGCAAGAGCATATATCAATAACGTGGTTCGACGACATGGAGTGCCACATGATATAATCTCTGATAGAGACAGCAGATTTGTCTCTCATTTTTGGACCAAGCTGCAAGAAGCTCTTGGTACCCAAATTAAAATGAGCACCGCTTTTTCACCCGATGACGGATGGACAAACAGAAAGGACAATCCGAACACTGGAGGACATGCTGAGAGCATGCGCTCTTGAATTTAAAGGAAGTTGGGAAAAGCATCTACCTTTGATAAAGTTCTCTTACAATAACAGCTATCATGCTAGTATAGGTATGGCACCATTTGAGGCACTCTATGGACGCAATTGCCGAAGCCCATTATGTTGGGAAAAATGTGAGAATTCTATTGTGGTGGGGCCGCAACTCATTGAAGACATGACCCAAAAAATCAAGATGATCCAAGGGAAAATGAAGTCAGCACAAGATCGACAGAAAAGTTATGCCGATGTTAGGCGACAAGACCTAGAATTTCAAGTTGGAGATAAGGTTATGTTGAAAATATCACCTATGAAAGGAGTGATGCGTTTTGGAAAGCGAGGAAATTTAAGTCCTCGATATATTGGACCGTATGACATTCTGGAACGAGTCGGAACCCTGGCATATAGACTAGCCCTACCGCCACAACTATCTCGAGTGCACAATTTGTTCCATATTTCACAGTTAAAGAAATATGTGCATGACCCAACCCATGTACTTCAACAGGAAGTAATTGAACTCAAAGAAGATCTAACTTATGAAGAGTATCCAATCCAAATACTCGACATCAAAGAAAGAACGACAAGGAACAAGACCACCCGGATTGTTAAAGTACTTTGGTCCAATCATGGTACGGAAGAAGCAACATGGAAACTAGAGGATGATATGAAGCAACGCTACCCCAATCTCTTTTTAAACGACTAAATAACAGTTATGGGGACATAACTGTAGGCTTATAAGGGGAGGAGGATGTAACCACCCGACACAATCTTGATAGGGTATGTTCAAAATCTCCAAATTTTTTTTCTTTCTTTTCCATTAACTTTTATCTTATATTCCGCATATTAGATTGCCATAGTAGTTTTCATTAAAATTTCGAGGACGAAGTTGATTCTTAAGGAGGGTGGATTGTAATACCATAGAAATTACCCGAAATAATTGTAATTCACTAAAGAGACTTTTATTAAATATTTAATCACTTGCTTAAAGAATTAGTATATTGATTTTTCTACAAAACAACACTTGAAAAAACTATATATGTAAATTTGTCTTTTCCAAAAGAAATATGAATTTCAATATCATGGGTAATAGAATTATATAGTTTAGGGAATATTTTTTTTAAATCTATTGTTTAAATTATATATATAAGTTTTTATATATATACACATTGGTCTTGAAAATTATTATGAGGATAGTATGTGAATATTTTAAGTACTTTGATATTCATTATGGAATAAATTTTTATAAAAATAAAAGTATGAGTTTTTATGTGAATCTATGAGAATTAACTTTTATATATAAGAAAATATATTCATAGATTATAATTTTTATTTGATGATGACATGAAGACTTTGTGGTTTGAGTATTGTTATGAATAAAATAAAACCATGCAAGTATATTATTATTATCTTTTTGAAAGCACATTAATATAAATACAATACTTGAAATAAATAAATAAATATTATATTATCATATCCAACTCATTGAGTATAAATGCAAGCCACTAAATAATGGCAAGAATAATGATTTTTGTAGACAAGCTAATACTTCAATCATTTTCATGATACACTACTTACACAAATATAAGGTTAAAAGCAATTGCAAGAAATTTTCTTCCTAAACAAATAGATGAAAAATCCACATGATTAACAAGTGTCTTGGATGAATGGCTAGCAAAGAAAGGTGATCAATTATCTCTTGAACCCACCAAGATTAATAGCCTCCATAATAGGCAAACCATTATGTTAATAGACAACATGATGAACAAAATTAATAGCCTCCCAAATTAATAGCCTCTTTGTTAGGCTATAAGGACCAAATGAGTGGATACAAATACTCTAACCATTATTGCTCAAGACACACTTAATTGGATGATTGGTGAGGTTGTAATCACTCTCACAATGTGTCATGTTCAATTGTTCAAATCTTAGCCTATAAATAGAGGGAGTTTCTAGCCTTCAAACACACCAATCTCATCCATCTCATTAGCCAAATTCACTACCCATTTTATTCTTTAAAGTTCTCCCACATAGTGAGCATATCTTAAGGATTGTGGAGTCTTGTAGGCTTGGCAACCTTCATCATTCTAAGAGTTTTAACTCTTCTCAACACTTGGTTAGTAAGATATCCTCCTTGTAAACTTGTATCTTAGAGATCTAAATCTTTTATTTTTATACTATAAATTGATCTCCCTCTATTTGTCAAATTTCAGCGAAACCCGTAATTTGTGGTGCGAATCTTGTGTTATAACGGCCATTATCTTTGAATCTCCTTGCTCTTATACATCAATTCAGTAAGTTAACACTCTCTACTTCAAGTTTTGGAGATCCAATCCATGTTTTAAGAGTACAAAATTAGAATTTCCCCATTATACCAAAATCTGTCAATTTTTCGTTTACGTAAAGATCCATCTTTTTAAACCATTTTGGTTCATTATCCCTCAAAGGTTCCTTCATAAAACTTGTTCCTTATTGAGTTGAGTATCTTTCTGAAAAATTTTATAATTTTTAGAACTCATATGAAAAAGTTATGGGATCCACTTTATCGAAAGGTCGAAATCTCTTTTTGTTAAAATCTAAGAAATGAGTGTTTCTGAAATTCTCGTTTTTGAAGGTCTTAAGTGTTTCAAACCCAAAACGTTTATTCATGAAAAATATTTATCTATGTGTTATCTACCTTGTGGTAAATTTTAGAATTTTTGGTCGCGAATTACTATTTTTAAAAACCTTTTGAAAATTATAGAGTCACTATTGAATTTCAGGCAGAATACATGTTCTGAAAAGAACTTAATTTTTGAAATGTTTCCATACCTTATTTTGAAAAGTGTAAAACATGAAACTTGTTCAACTATGTGTTGAGTATCTACAGTTTAAATTTCATAGCAATCGCCTTTTCATATGAATTTTTAAACTGACTTGGCGTAAACTGCGATGTTGGACTTGATTTTTTGTCCAAATGAGAAATTGTTGGATTTTGAGATCCATGAAATGATATTTCTATATTTATGAGATATTGATATGGGAGTTAAATGTTGAAATGATATTTGGCATTATTGAATGCCCTTGTGATGAGGTTACTCCCTTGAGATTGTTGAAAACTCTTTTAAAGAGGATATTATGTGAAAAATTGTGGAAAACTCTTTTAAATCCATTGTGCACTATTAACTTGAGTAAGATGCCATACTTGATAGAGGGCTAATGCACTAGGGATGTGTCTTGCGGGGCCTCCCCCTCTAAATATGCCAAGACGGCATTGTTGATAAATTGTGCCAAAACGGCGTTGTTGCATGTATGAGTCTATACTCTTGGGTGTATCCGTGATGGGTTACCCAAGGCTCCGGAGTGTGTCTGTATATGAGTCCGCTGCATGCTGATCATGACTTATGATCGATATGATATGATATGATATGATATATGGAAAATGGTGTCCTCTTGTGCATAGTTGCTACAATGGTAAGAATGAAAGTTATTTATTTTGTTAAAGGTAATGTGTGTGATCATTTTAAAAGAAAAAGTGAAAATTATTATTATTATTATTATTTTTTTTTAGTGTCAACCACTATTTTAAAACCCACTTCTTAAAGTGGAGCGGGTTGACTTACTCAGTACCATTGTACTGATAAAAAGTTGTTGTGTTATCTTTTACAGATATTGGAGCTGACATGTGAACTGCATCTCATAACATGAGCATTTGGGGATGGGATTACCTTTCATCAAAAAGATTGTTGCTTTAAGGAACCACGTACTTTTAATTATTAATGTCCTATATATTGTCTTTAGTTTATGCTTCCGCGTGAGAAAGAACAATGACTCTGGTATTAAGTACTTTAAATTTTCTTATGTCTATATTTTATAAAATTGGCAATTATTTTTAAAGTTCATACTACAAAAAATTATATTTAGCCGTAGCACTTGTCAATTAAGTTAGCCAAAGGGCGAGCCTGACTGACAAGTGTGGCGGTAACATTCTGAAACCTTATGAGGATGAATTTCGGGGTGTTACACTATTAATTGAAAGTCCATCACAATTTCATTTTTATTTACAAAAATGCCCTAAGTAAACAATTAAACCTAAATATATTATACTCTCTTCGTCCCACTAATTCGGTCCTACTTTCTTTTTTGGTCCGTCCCACTACAATTGTCACATTTCTTTTTTAAAAAATAATTAAATAATTTAATCACCAAATTCATTCTCATCACACCAAATTCATTCGACAGTATTTTTATTTTTCATCGATAAAATAAATAATTTTTTAATTTAATTAACGCAATAAATTGAACCTATGTTGCTATAAATGAATATTTTTCATTCAAACAAAATCAATAAATAAATTCAAAATTTTTTTTAACCATTTGGTACTCATTAAACTTATTTTTATGCCCAAAAGATGAAATCCTTAGATGAAATCCAAAAGATGTCATTCTTTCGCTCTTTGTAAATTGCCTCAGTTTAAGGTTATGTTTCTTGGAATCCCAGTTGTGGTGTCATCACTTTAAGCGGAACAACTCTAGCAAAAAGCTCTTCCTTCAATGGGATGATTCCAGGTGTAGATGAATTAATTTGCTGCCGGAATGATTGACTTGACAGGTGGTTGACTTTTAACTTGCATATCGTTTGATGTAGTATGTATAAACTGCTTTGTTTACAATTGGGAAAATATCAACCAGATTAAATCAATGAAGATTGGAGATGAGGACTTAAAATATTTTTATAAATTTCTCTGGTAATAGAGAGCCATCAAATGCAAGCAGTCGATCATTTCTCATTGTTCATTGCTCTATGACATCAATGGATTCAACTGACTATTTGAATTGGCACTGTATTTACAGTCGCAAAATCTCCAATTTGCAACAGCTAATAAAAAGGGGCCTAATGCTAGAGCATACTGATAAAGAAACCAATCCTAACAATTAACCATGGTATTCTCCATTAAAAATTGGTGCAGGAAAGCTGCTGCTTTTAACCCAAATATCCACCGGCTCAATAAAATTTGTTATAAATATTGTCTCATAACATCATATGTTAGTAATGGGCATGGCAGGAAAGCACACAGATGACAGTTAAGGTCTAAATTGAACACCGATCACATAATATTGAACTCAAGTACTTCATTTTTTAAAATAAAAGAATATTACTAATTGAATAAGATAAGTCACAACAAAAATATATTACTAAAATAAATCAAACAAAAATAAATTACTAAAAGCATAGTTGTCCAACAAATAAATCAAACAAATTCCAGACTTTATTACTAAATCAAAAGCTTGTAGTAAAGATTCACCAGCATCAAAAGCGCTTGAACCAATATGTTATCTCCTGCATTAGAATGCTCAATTAAATGGGAAAGAAAAGGACTAATAATCAATGATGGTGGATAAAACAACAATGTAATTAGACTAAGTCTGTACTCCAAAATTAAAAGTACCATTAACAAACTAATTACATGTACTGTGTAGCTATGTCAGCTTCATACATGAAAACAAAATACTGAAATGAGAGAATTACGTACAATGTGTTTACCAACTTACCTGAAAAAAAAAATTACACTGGGCCTTTGATTTATCAACCACTCACACTGCATGCTATATTTATCAACATATCACAAGTAAGAGCTCTGGGCCTTGCAGGAAATAATTTTAAAATTACATATAGTTGATTCTTCCATTTAGAGACAGTTGAGGGCAAGCAAGTACTTCAGCTTGAGATGCATGATAGGGAGAAAATGCAGGAACAATATGAACACATGGCTGATCTTTTTCCCCCAATACTTTTAAGTGGTCATCAATCATACGATGCCATCTTAGGATGGCCATGTCCAGTTTGGAATACATTGAACAGTGGTTTCTAAGTATCTGCATAGAAATCAAATGACTTCCCATGACACCACAGATGAACGACAAACAGAAGTTAATGATATAGATTACAAGACCTACCCTTAACGGATACCAACACATTCCAACAAACCCCTTGAACTTATTTGTTGGTCCCTTATACGTCAAGATTAAAAACCTTAACCTCAACTGTTTGTTCAATCGCACACTTAAAAGACTTGTTAGTAGGTTAGTACTCAAAGGTAAATAAGTGCAGTAAAGAAACAAGAACAAACAGAGAGTTGTTGACCCAGTTCGGCCCAAGGCCTGCGTCTGGGGGATACCAATCCAGGAGTGTTCCACTATGTGTTCGAACACCACGTTACAACACGAACAATAGTGAACCAGTAACCTTTTACTCCAACACCCAAGTGGATGATCGATGGTACCAGAAACTCCCTTTTCTGGTGAGAATGCTCCGATTCTGCTTCGACCCCTTGAAGACTCCTTCTCCAAGTTTCCCTTGAGTGAACCTGTAAAAGATCCTCCCTTTGATGTAGCAATGAAGAGTGGAATCTTGTTGACACGAACTTGAGTGCTTCCCTTGATCGAATGTGTCGAAATCAATCAAGGGTTCAATGTGTATGATGACAGAAATAATCACTCAAGCATCAATCTCTTTCACAAGTGATGAACCTTGCGGATGGGGTGAAGAGATTGAATCTTAGGGTTTCTCACACGATTTGCTGTTTGTATTTTCTCAAGAACAATAGGGTCGGTAAGTAGTGCACAGCCAATCGTCCTACTTAAAGGATGTTCGAAATCACCATTGCTATGGAAGGGAATAAACTATCCCATGAAATCTTCTTCCTTCCATAGCCGATGCAGTCCTTACTCGGTTGGGAAGATCCACTTGCCATAGCTCGAATGGTCGCCATAAGGAAATGCCAGGAGACCGTTGGGGGGACGCTCCTTTCCATGCAGGGCTTCCCTTATCCAGCTCAAAGATGCAAGCCGAAGATATGTTGCCAAGAATACAAGCGGATAAGATCAAGGGGTGGGGACCTAACTAGTGTTCATCATTGGGTTGGAACACATTATCTCAAAATATGGGTACTAACAATCTCCCCCTTTTTGACATAATGTGAGCCAGAAAAGATCAAAGATCTCCCAATGATAAAACAATACAGTAGAGACAAAACACAGAGTCCCAACCACCATTACATAGCAACAAAACATCCTCACCAACCTATCTAATGCTCCGTACAAATAAAACAATTAAAGCAGAGGAGCATGTACAATAAAACCAGCAGAACATCCAAAAAGGCATATACCAGTCCAAAACAAAGCAATACTAAAAAGAGTTCAATAACAGAGTTCCATCATAACAAACGAACATAAAACAAAAACACTTACCAGAGGCAGGCATCTTTGATCACGCACACCTTCTCCCCCTCTGGATCTCAATATGTCAAAAGGGCCAATTACTCATGAGAGGAGTCATCCTCATCAGTGGTGGCATAAAAGTCTGCAGCAGCATCAGTCACCTCATCCTCTGGATCAGTGTCCCAGACAGCAAGGGCGCGTTCTTCTTCATCCAGCTCTTCTCTCTTCCTTCTAATAGCATCTTGGCGCTCTGCAATCATGTCTCTGAGTTGATCAAGGGCTGTCTGAGGAATAGGAGGTCCATCTGGGCCTGGAATGTCTTGAACCTTGTTCTGCAACTTTGCTGTGAACTTGAACACTTTGGTAGTATCCACCAACTCCTTGGGATGTCCATCAATACCAACAGACTCCAGATAGCCATAGATCAATGCTGGAAAAGGTATGAGAGATGAGCTGTCCTTCTTTAGGTTCTCAGCTATATCAACCATTTGATTTAGGACAAGCTTTCCATAGTTGATTTCCTTCTTGTTCTCATCAATGGCAAACAGTAGCTGACACATCTCCTTCGAGACTACTGAGTGGTTGGCAGTGGGCATCACATTGGAAGATATAAACTTGTATAGCAGAAAGAACCTCTGGGTCAGATTTCCTGATCTCAAGCCTCTGCCTTTGATATTCTTCTCCTTGTCCTTAGTCAACAGTTTGGCAATCTGGACATTGTTGAACTGAGTGCCTGGTCTGAATACAGTGTCAAAGTCACACTGTGGAACACCAAGGAAGTCACAGATATCCTTATCAGTGAGAGGCACAAGCTGCTTCTTGACAAACACTCGCCCAAACCAGCTGCTTCCAGGGACGATGACTGACTTTCTAAGGTTTGCATAAAACATCTTCACAACTGATTGCTTGCTCCCTGGAAGATCGGATGCCCAACGAAGGAGATGCCTTTTCTCAAGGTAGTCTGTCCAGCCAATCTCATCACACTTGGGACCCTTAAAGGCAACCTCAGGTTTCAGCTTCCTCTCTCTCAAGACATTCTCAAAGAATGTCATAGAGCTCAAGGAGTAGAACTTAGAGCTGTACGCCAGATTGGTATCCACTATCTCAGGGGGTTCATCCTGAGCAACATCCTCCTCAACATCATCAGTGGAGGCCTTCTTCTTCTTCTGGGGTTGAGAACTCGAGGGAATCTCATCAGCTTTCCTTTTCCCTTTGGAAACAGCAGCCTTCTTGCGTGCAAGAGACCTGAGAGGAACACAATCTGATGAGGATGATTTCTCCCCCTCACGTTCAGCCTCAGTGTTAGCAGCAACTTGATCATCTTCCTCGCTTCTTAGTTCGTCCTCAGTGAGTCCTTCACGCCTGAGGAACTCTTCAGCAGAGATAGTAGTACGGTTGATCACTGGTTCCTCATCTCCCGAGTCTCCACTGGATTCTTCCTCATTCGGATCAATCTCAACATTCTTGTCTGACTCATCTGATAACTCAGTTGACTCAGTGGTGTGTTCAGAGACATCATCTGAACTCCCAGAGCTCCCACCGCCAGCATTCTTGATGGCAACCTTCGGAACATGACCTGTCACAGTGTCTGTTTCACCAGAAGCCCTGGAGGGCGATTGCGCGCCAGTGCTAGGGGCAGGGGTTGCAGATTGAGGGCCGGGTTGAGTGCCATCTTGGTGCTCAGATATAGGATTCGAACTCCCTGCATCAACATTGTCAGAAACCAAGATATTCTGAGAAGCCATTGTACCTTTCCCTTTTGGAGGGTTCTGAGATTGCATTGCCACATCCGCCAGGGTAGATAAAGGCACTTGAACGGTTGGCACATGGGCATGAGATGTGGGCAACGTGCTGGAAGTGGTTTCCCCATGAGATGGTGCAGTTTCAACCTCCGATTGAGGATTCTCCAGTTGAGACGAAATTAGGGCTCCAATTGCGGCAGTTTCTCCGAGTATATGTGCCATTTCAATGCGGATGTCGAGTGGGTCTGATATAGGAACTTCTGGAGTAGCAATGGTGGTCGGAGCATCATTTGGGGCAACTACTTCATTCTGATCACGCCCACGACCACGTCCACCCCTTCCGCGGCTTCGTCCACCTCCTCGATTGCCACCGCGATTTCCACCTCTGGTGCGAGGGCTTCCACGAGCTGGGAGAGGTGCGTTCTCAGTGTTGGAACTCCTATTTCTCGTTGTCACCATCGTTCCTGCGCAGAGAAGAAGTGATACGGGAGTAGTCGATCCTTACAAATGTTGGAGAAGAGACGAGGGCAGAGAAAGCGGGGGAAATCACAAGAGAGGAGCACAATTAAAAATAAGGAAACTTCCCTTTTAGTGGAGGCGTGAGATCATTAGAATTCCTCATAGGTAGCCGGTTACCAAAATAAGAAATAACTTCCTTTTTTGAAAAATTGGACAATCGGTTGCCAAGGGATAAAGATAGAATTTCCTGCAATAAAAAATTAAATAAGTATGGGATCTCTTAAGGCTATTGAAATATATAAGAGAAACTTAGCCGTTATTAATGTTGACTCATGAGATCCCCGAGATCCTTTTGGATCTTAGACTATTGTGCATAGACCCAGTTCCCGCCTCAGCTTCTCAAACCGTTCTCCATCAAGAGCCTTGGTAAAGATGTCCGCGTTCTGTTCTTGTGTTCCAACATACTCCAGGGACACTACTTCATCTTCCACGAGTTCTCGGATAAAATGATGTCTAACATCAATGTGCTTGGTTCGACTGTGTTGCACTGGATTTCTTGAGATACTTATCGCACTCATGTTGTCGCAGAGAACCACTAGCTTTTCTTGATCAATGCCATAGTCACTAATCATTTGTCTCATCCATAAGAGCTGAGCACAACAACTCCCGGCTGCAATATACTCCGCTTCTGCCGTGGAGAGAGATATAGAGTTCTGTTTCTTGCTATACCAGCTCACCAAGTTGGTTCCAACATAAAAACACCCTCCTGTGGTGCTTTTTCTATCGTCTACATTGCCAGCCCAATCTGCATCAGTGTATCCAATCAACTGTAAGTTGGATTCTTTGGAGTACCAGATGCCCAAATCAGGTGTTCCAGCAATGTATCGAATCACTCTCTTTGCTGCCTTTAGATGAGACTCCTTTGGATCCGCTTGGTACCTAGCACAGACTCCTACGGCGTAGCTGATGTCGGGTCTGCTAGCTGCGAGGTAGAGGAGGCTTCCAATGATCCCTCTGTACATCTTTTGATCGACACTCTTCCCTGTAGGATCCTTGTGAAGCTTATCAGATGTTCCAATCGGTGTTCGGACAGGCTTACTGGACTCCAGCCCAAATTTCTTGACAATGCTTTTGGCATACTTGGATTGATTCAGAAAGGTGCCCTCCTTTCTCTGACTAACCTGCGTGCCAAGAAAGAATGTCAATTCACCTACCATACTCATCTCAAATTCCTTACCCATAGTCTCGATGAACTTGTCCTTGAGCACATGGGAGGTTGATCCGAACACGATGTCATCCACGTAGACTTGAGCCACAATGATCCCTTTGGAGTCTTCCTTGATGAACATGGTCTTGTCCGTGCTTCCTCTTCTATATCCATTTTCCAATAGATATTTTGAAAGCCTCTCATACCATGCCCTAGGAGCTTGTTTAAGCCCATAGAGAGCTTTGTTTAGCCGAAAGACATGGTCTGGGAAGTCTGTGTCTTCGAAGCCCTTGGGTTGCTCCACATATACTTCTTCTTTCAACCAACCATTTAAAAAGGCGCTCTTCACGTCCATCTGATAGAGTTTAAAGCCCATCGAACATGCAATGGCAAGGAGTAGTCTCACAGCTTCGAGTCTTGCTACGGGTGCAAAGGTCTCACTGTAGTCTATTCCTTCCACTTGGGTGTACCCTTGAGCTACGAGCCTAGCTTTGTTTCGAACCACATTCCCATTCTCGTCACTTTTGTTCTTGAACACCCACTTTGTTCCAATGACGTTGATGTTATGTGGACGCTTGACCAAAGTCCATACTTCATTCCTCTTGAACTGAGCG
This sequence comes from Hygrophila difformis, assembly GCA_030278955.1. Taxonomy (NCBI): domain Eukaryota; kingdom Viridiplantae; phylum Streptophyta; class Magnoliopsida; order Lamiales; family Acanthaceae; genus Hygrophila; species Hygrophila difformis. Next base: position 34,532,286 of record JAOANR010000003.1, on the reverse strand, counting down.
AGCTCTTCCTGCATGGCATTGATCCAATTCTCGTCTTGTAGAGCTTCTTCAACTCTTGAGGGTTCAATCCTTGAGGTGAAGCAATGTAACCCTGCAAACTCTCTATAGTCGATCTTCTTCTTTACACGAGTTCTCCGATCTTCAAGAACGTCCCCAATGACATCCTCTGGATTGTGATTACGATGGATTCTGACTTGGGGGCAGCAACCTCTGACTGTGACGGTGTTCCAACGGGTGTTTGAACACTGGGTTGGACCTCATCACTCTCCGTGGTGGTTTCCTGCTTGTCTCCAGACAAAGATCGAGTTTGTCCAGAGCTTTGGGTGTCTTTCTCTGCATCCTCCTCTTGGGATTCGACTGGTGTTCCTCTGTTGGGCGCGTCTTCCACAATGACATTTGTGGATTCGATTACCTTCCTGGTTCTGGAGTTGTATACTCGAAAAGCTTTGCTAGATGTTGAGTACCCAACAAAGATGCCCTCGTCACTTTTCTCTTTGAACTTCCCGGTGTGTTCCCTGTCATTAAGCACAAAACACTTGCAACCAAAGATGTGAAAGTATGATATTGAGGTCTTTTTACCCTTCCATAATTCGTATGGAGTCATGAGTGTTTTAGGCCTGATATACACTCGATTTATCATGTAGCACGCCGTGTTGATTGCTTCTGCCCAGAGGAACTCAGGAACCTTCTTGGAGTTCATCATGACACGTGCCATTTCTTGCAAGGTGCGGTTCTTCCTCTCCACTACTCCATTCTGCTGAGGAGTCTTTGGTGCTGAAAACTCGTGTTTGATCCCAATGCTGGAACAGTAATCCTCGAATGCTTGATTCTCGAATTCCTTCCCATGATCACTGCGAATTCTCTTCACTTTGCAGTCCTTTTCGTTCATAATTTGATTGCACAGTTTCATAAAGGCTTTGAAAGCTTCGCTCTTTTCCCTGAGAAAGTCAACCCACGTATATCTGGAGAAATCATCTACACAAACGAAAATATACTTTTTACCTCCCAGACTAGAAATTTCAGTTGGCCCAATGAGGTCCATGTGTAGGAGTTCCAGACAGTGTGTTGTGGCATTGTGTTCAGTCACGGGATGGGACACCCGAGTTTGCTTGTTCTTGGCACAATCTTCACAAAAGTCAGAGTCATGTTTCTTTAGGTCTGGAAGTCCACGAACAGCTCCTGTCCTGCTCAACTTGATCAGATCTCTGAAGTTCAGATGACCTAACTTTTCATGCCAGAGTAGATTTCGGGAGCTTCCTGCATCTTTCACAAAATTACAAGTTTGTACAAGTAAATAGCAGTCATTCCGAGATCTTAGTCCCCTCATGACGCATACATTGTTAGGGTCGAGAACTTCATAATATTTTTTGTTAAAGGATACAGTCAAGTCTTCATCGCAAAGCTGACTTATGCTAATGAGGTTAGCATGCAATCCCTCCACATAGTAGACATTGTTGAGCTTAGGTAGACCATCTCCATAGAGAGTTCCTTGTCCAGAGAGACGACCCTTTTTACCGTTTCCAAAGACCACCGATCCACCATCAACATCTTTGAATGGTTTGAGGACGTCTTTGTCTCCTGTCATGTGCCTCGAACAGCCACTGTCAAAGTACCAAGTTGCATTCTTGCCCTTTTGTCTAGAAGATAGGAAAGCCACATTGCATCTTGCAGAGATTTTAGTAACCCATTCCCGTCTTATGGAGATCCTCTTCTTGAGTTCTTCATTAGGCCATCTCACCGGTTTTCCTTCAAGAAGATCCTTGATGATCTTTCGACAGTGTTCGGTCTTGTGCCCTCTGAACTTGCAATAGTCGCATATGAGAGGTCCTTTGAACGAATTCCTCCTTTTGTTATACCCCTTGGGACCTTTGTGAACAGTTTTAGTGTTCTGACTTGGTGTACGGTCACTCAGTTGTCCTCCTGTAACGAACTTGATATTCCCTTTGGAAGTAGAGGCAGTACTGAAGTGGCTGTACCCAAGACCTTGCCTGTTCCCATGAGATTTTCCAGCGGCTAGAGCGTCATCGAGTTTGGCCTTCCCTTTATTCATGTCCGACAGAATTTTTTCAGATCTGCTGAGTTTCTCCCGGAGTTCAGTGATTTCCACTGTAACAAAATCATGCTTGGTGGACATCTTCTCCTTTTCCTCTTTTTCAAAGAGAATTCCAGCCTCAAGTTCAGTCACGTGGATGGATACTGCTTCAGCCTTAGCTAGTAAGGCTTTGTTCTCGTCCAGGAGCCTTTCGACCTCATCTCTAAGATCCTGATTGGTTCTTTGCAGATCTTCTATCTCGGTCATAGAAGTTTCTAATTTCTCAAAAACTTCATTATAGAGGTCTGTAAGACGCTCTATTTTGTCTGCTTCTTTGCTGCTAAGAGATGCACACTCATGGTCAGGGAAATCATTATTCATAGGGTTAGAATCAGTACCGTGTTGTGACTCAGTGTCCGAACATGAGTCTGAATCCCATGATCCTGGAGCCATGAGAGCAATCCCATGCTCAGATTCTCCCTCACTGCATTCAGGTTCCTCATCATGATCACTAAAGGTAATGTGATAGGTCTTCTTGTCCTTCTTCTTTAGATTTCCACAATCTGCCCTAATGTGACCAAAGCCTCTGCATTCGTAGCATTCTGGTCCCCTGGGCCTTTCTTCGGCCTGTTGATCCTTGCCATAGGGTTTGGATCTTCTTTTGGAATCTCTCCTCGAGTTTGATCCATCGCCCTTCCCACTAGAGAAACCTTCCTTCCCTTTCTTATTCTTGAGGAGTCTGGCCAGTCTCTTTGTGAGAAGAGAGATCTCGTCATCATCGCTGTGATCACTATCAATCTCGGCTTCCTTGTCATTCACCACCTTTGATTCGGCCTTGAAGGCTATCCTTTTGCCACCAACCTCCTTGCAATGATCCATTTCCCAAGACTGGAGTATCCCCATTAGTTCATCCACTTGCATGGTGGAGTAATCCTTGTAGAGTTCTAGGGCAGCAATCTTGGGGTTAAACCTGTCGGGAATAGTTCCTACAATCTTTCTCACCAACTCTTGTTGGGAATAGGTTTTCCCAAGTTGATGTGCCTGGTTGGTCAAGTCACGAATTCTACCAACATAGCTAACAATGCTCTCATTTTCATCCATAACAAGTTTATGAAATTGGGATTCAATGGAAATTAACTTGGAGGATCTAACAGATGCCATACCTTCATGGGAGTTTACCAGTACTTCCCATGCATCATACGCTGTGTCACATGCGGAGATAAGCTTGTATTGATCCTCAGTGACTCCATTGAAAATAGCATTAAGAGCCTTGGAGTTCATGGATGATAGGGTCTTTTCTTCCGCAGTCCATTTGTCCTTGGGTTTGGGTGTTTTGACACCTTCATCGTCCTCCACAGTGGGGCGTTCGAACTTGGTTTCAACAGCATCCCAAACACCTTCATCAATGGCCATGAGAAAGGCCCTCATCCTGGTCTTCCAATAAGAAAAATTTGTTCCATCTAGCAAAGGTGGCCTGGAAATGTTCCCTCCTTCCCGACTCATCTTGACGTTTGGATCTCACCCGAAGGTGTGTGGGCTTTGATACCACTTGTTGGTCCCTTATACGTCAAGATTAAAAACCTTAACCTCAACTGTTTGTTCAATCGCACACTTAAAAGACTTGTTAGTAGGTTAGTACTCAAAGGTAAATAAGTGCAGTAAAGAAACAAGAACAAACAGAGAGTTGTTGACCCAGTTCGGCCCAAGGCCTACGTCTGGGGGATACCAATCCAGGAGTGTTCCACTATGTGTTCGAACACCACGTTACAACACGAACAATAGTGAACCAGTAACCTTTTACTCCAACACCCAAGTGGATGATCGATGGTACCAGAAACTCCCTTTTCTGGTGAGAATGCTCCGATTCTGCTTCGACCCCTTGAAGACTCCTTCTCCAAGTTTCCCTTGAGTGAACCTGTAAAAGATCCTCCCTTTGATGTAGCAATGAAGAGTGGAATCTTGTTGACACGAACTTGAGTGCTTCCCTTGATCGAATGTGTCGAAATCAATCAAGGGTTCAATGTGTATGATGACAGAAATAATCACTCAAGCATCAATCTCTTTCACAAGTGATGAACCTTGCGGATGGGGTGAAGAGATTGAATCTTAGGGTTTCTCACACGATTTGCTGTTTGTATTTTCTCAAGAACAATAGGGTCGGTAAGTAGTGCACAGCCAATCGTCCTACTTAAAGGATGTTCGAAATCACCATTGCTATGGAAGGGAATAAACTATCCCATGAAATCTTCTTCCTTCCATAGCCGATGCAGTCCTTACTCGGTTGGGAAGATCCACTTGCCATAGCTCGAATGGTCGCCATAAGGAAATGCCAGGAGACCGTTGGGGGGACGCTCCTTTCCATGCAGGGCTTCCCTTATCCAGCTCAAAGATGCAAGCCGAAGATATGTTGCCAAGAATACAAGCGGATAAGATCAAGGGGTGGGGACCTAACTAGTGTTCATCATTGGGTTGGAACACATTATCTCAAAATATGGGTACTAACATTATTAAATGGTATTCAGGATCAAGAAGTATCCCTTGACAAAGCTCGAAGCACCTCAGACTGGGACTTGATATTTTTATCATTTACAATCACTTGATCAGTGTCAACAAATTGTTTCAGCATATCCTTATCAGTGTCAATGTTTAAACTCTGCCAACAAACCAGAAAGATGATGAGGATCAGACCTGAGCTTATTTTTCTCTGTAATGCCCCCACTTTATATAGACGACAATGTATTAGTACACCATCTAAACAGCTTCTTTTAATTAGCATTAAATTACTCTGACATTCACTTCTAAATCTAAAATTGAGACATTCTTGGACAATTTATCCTGAGGGAACTGAAAAAAAAATAAAAAAAGAAAAAGGGCATTCTCAACTCTAAGATTTCACAGTACTCTCAATAAAGGCTAAAATTAGCCTAGAATTTCAAAAGAAAGATTCCCTAGAAAATTAACCCAATGACAAAAAGCATTGAACAACAATGGGGAGAGTTTACAAAGAATATATAAAATAAATATATTGTTGAAACAAATGATGCAGGTTTGGGAAAAAGGGAGAACACGGCTTAACCATTTATGGCAAAAGAAATTGGGATTTTTCCACATTGAAATTTCTGAAAAGAGAATTCAAATAAATGAATCCATTGCCACTGTCAACTTAACAATCCACACACCAGACTTAACGTGATAGCAATATGATATGAATACCATCACAAATAAATGGAACCCGTATGGTTGAAAATCTAATATTCACATGTTTGAATTTCAAAGGGGGTTAAGCACACTTACTGCACATTTGTGTTGCTATTACTTTGCTCCAGACTTTCAGAAACAGAATCATTATTATCATTTACAGTTGAATCATCCACATGATCGTCCAACAACTGTAAAGAGGTAATGAGATATTTCAAATCAAATTTGGCATCATCCAGGTCCATAACACAGTGTACATATATATATACATACATATCAAGTTTACTCACCGAGGCAGAGCCTGTGCTGACAAATTCTGTGGAGATTTATCTTAACTTTAGTTTTGATCTTCATTTTCCCACCATTTGGAAACTCTTATTGGTTATATCTGAAAAGGGTTTGCATTTTTAATTATCTGCACATATATTATAAAATTGAAGTCACTAGAGAAAACTCTAGATGAGAGGGCAAAGATTATTGAATACAACTCGAAATAGCAGAAGTGGATCCTGACCCTAAGAATGCATAGCTACAGAAGCTTCAGTTTATGATGGTAAATTCAAAATACACAAAGCTCACTTTTAATTTAGCACTTACGGTAGCACTGCAGACAAAATATGAAATAAGTCCATTTTTTATGTGTTCGCTTAACACCTCAATATAAAAGCAACTCATTTTCCAAATCTTATTAGCCATAGAAGTCATACACAAAGACATTCAAAGCAGTTGAATCAAAAGAATGATTTAAACCTATCATAATAAATCCATTGCACGTAACGGGATAAATTTACTTATGATGAATTTGAATCCAATTCGAATCCGTCATCCAAGATCATACAAAATTGAGCGGTTCAAGAAATACAAATTTACCCTAAGCTTCATGCAACCATGCTGAGGGAATGCCTAGATTTTCAATAAACTCTCGTTTTGATTCCGCTGTGCTCCAAATTGCACAATACTGGAAAAGATTTCCCTTATAAACCATTTGCATGCACTGTCAACAAAGAATTCATATATATGCACCGAATCAGGTAGAGCTATGTTACGAATGCCCAGAACATCAACCAATTCATGAAAAATGTGCTCGTGATTTTACATATATAGAATTTTACCCACACTTATAGAATAACATAAAATGAACTAAAAGAAATGACAATTTTTTTTGATTCTTAAAGTTCATCTATGAAATCACAAAACAAAAGACAACTTGAAGCCTAAGGAAGAACATAAACATACAAGGGATATAATATCCCAATTAATTAATTGATTATGGATTAAAATAATAATTGGGTTTGGATTAATTGGTGATTGTAATCATAGTTGTTAAGATCCCGATCTTGATCTTAGGATCTTACGATTTTACGATCACGCCTCTTTAAAACGATCCCGATCCTTGTAGGATCTTAAAATTAGTAAGATCCCGATCTTGATAGTAGAATGTTACGATCTTATAGTTATACTCCATAAAACGCTTCTACGATCTTACGATCTTACCCTCTTAAACGGGAAAAAAAGGTAAAAACGTCCTTTATCTTTCCAAAAATTTCAAATCCATCCTTTTTCTATTTTATTACCGATTTAGTCCGCTACAAATGCTAATTATGTTCAAATCAGTCCTTTTTTCACTAATTATATTCTAATTGCTGACGTGGCAAGGGTTTTAATTTAAACCTGACACGTGTGCATAATATTAGTCCTTTTTCTTTTATCTTTTGCCAATTCAGTCCTAAACTTTTATTTTGTTCTATTTAGTCCTCTACCCCAATCACTCATTTTTATATTAATTGGCCTCAAACCTTTCAAATTATTTCATTTTAGGCCCAGAACCTTAAATTTTTTATTATTACTAATCCATTTATCAAATAAATGCACAACATACTTCCATAAATAAAATTAAACACCAAACCTCATATATTGGGTTCGGCTGCTTTGTTATCGGGTCTTTCAAGTACCGGAATTTTACGGACTCTCTCTAATAACCACTCGACCGCAACCGATTGTTCATTGGTTTTGGTTTCCTTCAGTAACAATCAACAGAATCTTACTTTGCGTCCTACCTTAGGATGTAGCAATATTTAAAAGTAAATGATTTAACTTGAATTTTTGGAAGGTTATGGATACATGAAGCCTTGGTATTATTGAAAAATATTAATATTTGTAACACCCCGGATTTGATTTCCCAGGCCAGGGCATTACCGCCACACTTTTCTAAACAAGACCCGACCCAAGTCGAGCTCATCTAGAAAAATGCTAAGGCTAAGTTGTATCAATTTTTCAAAACAATTTAAAAACTATTCAATCATACCCGAATTAAAATCAGAGTATCTCATGCATCACAGTAATAATCAGTGCGGAAGCTAAAACAAATAAAAATGGGGCCAAACAGACGGCCAAAAACCAAAGTCCAAAGTCCAATAGTAAAGTCCAAAGTGCAGAAATTTAAAGTAATCATAAAATGCGACAAGTCCTTATTCTTGGAAAGTCCCATCCCAATGCGCCAACACTTACTCTGCGAAAAAAATAGGAAATAACAATTTATCAGTACAAACGGTACTGAGTAAGTTAACGTATAGCATAACAAAATTTAAAGGTTTAGAAGAGTAATAAAAAGTTAGGAATTTAATCTAACGAACGAGTAAAAATAATTTACAGGGATTCCTTTATATACTTTACCACACCATTGTTCATTTTGATCGAGGACATCCAAAACATTACCCGCTTGGGCGCTTATGTCCACAAGCTGCCGGTATCGACGATCCAGGGCCTTAGCCGTTTTGGGATCAATTACCCGCTTGGGCACTTATGTCCACAAGCCGACGGTATCCACAATGTGAGAGCAGCGGACCCTATACAGACACACTCCGGAGCCCTAGGTAACCCCTACGGATACACCTAGGAGTATAGACTCATACAATCACGCAACATAATAATATTTCCTTGGCGCCGTTTTGGCCACCAAAAAAGAGGGGGCGGCCCAACGAGCCCACGCCAAGTGCACTTACCCTCCAAATTGAACATCTAACTCGATCAAAACTCACAAAGTTTCAAAACCACATTTTGATCATCACAACATATATCTACATTTCCAGAATTCATAGGATTCGTAAAAGAGTAGCAATCGACTCAAAAACTACCGAAACGTACGAAACCAAATTTCACCGGTAAGACTACACTGTGGCAGTTTTCAAAAGCGTATTAGGAAATGTAGTAAAACTTTGTGAAAAATTCTGAAAATTTTACAGGTGCTAGGAGACATCAAAATAAACATTTTTCTCAGAAATAGGCCTTAGCAAATTCGGACTCTAAGTCACTCAAAAAAATTCATTTCAGAAACTTGTTTTCAAAAGGGTGCAAGTACCACTGTTCATCCGACCACAGCTTACTCAAAAATCCATATCAATTCGAAGGTTGTTCCAAAAATTCTGAAATTTAACAGGAGTAAACTAGACACATAGATGAACAATTTTCATGAAGAAGTCGACCATCAAAAACGACCATGGCTAGGAGAAATATGAACTACAAAACTGAACATGCTAGGAATTAAAATCTGTCACCAAGTATAGCAGAAAATACCAGATCCGTTTTCGTCGACCAAATCAATTCCAAAAATTATGAAAATTTACAGACATCATCTTTAAAGTGTTAGGAACATTTTTCATTTAGACAAGTTCTTCCAAAAGTGAACGGATCTTGACGAAAAACGCTGAACAAATAAACTACTCGGATAGAAACCCTAGTTGACAGATTTGGCACAAGATGAAGATTGAACTATATCTCGAAGATTACTCAACCAAACACTCTAAAAATTGATATACACATCATTAACTTACTTCTCAAGAGTGTAGTGTCGAAAACCTCTTTGGTTGAATCCTCAAACTCGACCGGAACAGCCTCAAACCTCCGAGATCTACCGAACGAATCCTATTTTGAGGTGTTTGGATAAAAGCTTGATGTTAGGGCCTAGAATTCGAAGTAACGAACAAGGAATTGGTTTAGAGACCTTACCTAGACGTAGGAGAAGGGATTGGAATGCTTCAACTCGACCAAAGCCCCAAGAACAAGATGGATAACTCTCACCAACTCACAACACTCAAGAGAAGACTGATTTTCGGATTAGTGTGTATGAGGGATTTTGGGGACTGATTGAGGGTAAAGAATGGGATGTTAAGGTTCCCAATGGTGGCTTAAAGGCCCTAGGGACTATGAAGGACGAAGTAATGGCAGTCCCTCTTGGAAAACACTCCCCCAAAACTCATCCAAACCACCTAATCACTCCTTGGTGCAAGAGTCATCCTAATGCATGCATTCTCCCAACTTCACAGCCATAAAATGGTTCTAGAAGCTTCTAGATTCGTCCATTAGAGTCTCAATACACTCACCAACATCTGAGAAAGGGGTTTGGATAGATTCAAGGCATTAAGATCGAACTTAATGCCAAAACAAGCATGAAAACGCGTAGCAGCGTTTGAAACGCTGCTACTGGGGTGGCGGCGCGCTGGTGGCGCGCCACCGCGCGGCCACCGCGCCACCCCAGGCAGCGATTTTCTCATCCCCTTTTTTTTTTTTTTATAATATGATTTTTGATCTTAAAAATCATATTGGATTATCCGATTGTTGGATATTCCGATAACTCTCTTCGAGTTGCTATCGTGCGAAAATATTTAATTCCGCTCTCCCGGAATTATTTCGATTGCGATAGTTAAATCCAATTAATTAATTCAATTAATAATTTTTTTTCGGATTTAATACTCGATGTTGATTTCTCGGGTATTACAGTCTACCCTCATTAGAAATCAACTTCGTCCTCGAAGTTGGGTCGCACTTCGGAAAATTAATCATTGGCACAAAGAATTTATTGAGGCTCGCAATTTAAAATTCTTACCTCAGCTCGCGACGACTCTGCGCGGGGTATCACATCCTCTCCCCCTTAGGACTGCAGTTATGCCCCCATAACTGCTCCTGAGTCGCTTCGGAAAAGGTTGGGATATCTCTGCTTCATATCCGCTTCCAATTCCCACGTTGCTTCCTCGGTGCCATGATTCGACCATAGGATCTTCACCATCCTCACAGTCTTGTTCCTTGTGACCCTTTCCTTGACGTCAAGTACCTCGATCGGATACTCCTCGTATGTCAAGTCATCATCTAGCTCAATCACGTCGGGTTGCAACACGTGAGTTGGGTCGTGCACATATTTCTTCAGTTGAGAAACATGGAATACGTTGTGCACTCGCGACAACTCTGGTGGAAGTGCCAATCGATAAGCCAAGGTACCTACACGATCCAAAATCTCGTACGGACCAATGTAGCGAGGACTTAGTTTCCCTCGTTTACCGAATCGCATCACCCCCTTCATGGGCGATACTTTCAGCATGACCTTGTCTCCCACCTCAAATTCCAACTCTTGTCGCCTAGTGTCGGCGTAGCTCTTCTGCCTATCTTGCGCGGCTTTCATTTTCTGTTGAACCACCTTGATCTTGCTATTCATATCCTCAATGAGCTGCGGTCCAACAACTGCCGAATCATCATCCTTCGTCCAGCACAACGGACTACGACACTTCCGTCCGTAAAGCGCTTCGAACGGTGCCATGCCTATGCTAGCGTGATAACTGTTGTTGTACGAGAATTCAATCAACGGCAAGTGGTCTTCCCAACTTCCCTTGAATTCGAGTACACACGCTCTTAGCATGTCTTCGAGCGTCTGAATCGTGCGCTCAGTCTGACCGTCCGTCATTGGATGAAAAGCTGTGCTCATCTTGATTTGGGTTCCTAAGGCTTCTTGTAATTTAGTCCAGAAGTTGGAGACGAATCTACTATCCCGGTCTGAGATAATATCATGCGGTACTCCGTGCCTTCGGACCACGTTCTCGATGTATGCCTTAGCTAGTTGATCCATCGACCAATTTTCCTTCATTGGTATGAAAATGGCGGTCTTTGTTAACCGGTCGACTATTACCCAAATCTTATTCATTCCTCGGGGAGATCTTGGCAACCCTGAAACAAAATCCATGGAGATGCTGTCCCACTTCCAGCTTGGGATCTCCAATGGCTTTACCAATCCTAGCGGTTTTTGCCTTACTGCCTTCACCTTCTGGCAGGTTATGCACTTAGCCACAAAGTCGGCAACATCCTTCTTCATCCGCGGCCACCAATAGATTTTCTTTAAGTCTTTGTACAACTTATCCCCACCAGGGTGGACTGAATAAGGTGTACTGTGGCCTTCTTCCATAAGCTTCCTCTTCAATTCCTCGCACTTATGAGGAACGCACCATCTTCCTTTAAAACGAACACTTCCGTCTTCATGAGTCGTGAATCCTACCGCCTTACCTTCACTTATTTTTTCTTTGATCCTCTGGAGATTCTCGTCGTCCGGTTGGGCTTCTCGAATCTCGTCAAATACGGTAGATTCAAATGTTATGGCGTTCACTGTCTCCACCACGGTTCCATAATGGACTAGTTCAGTATCTAACTTAGCTAGGTCCATATACAGTCCCGAAGGTAGAATGAGTGTGTTCGCCGTGTGCCTCATCTTGCGACTCAACGTATCTGCTACGACGTTCGCCTTGCCTTCATGGTAGGCTATATCCAGATCGTAATCCTTGATCAGCTCGAGCCATCTCCTCTGCCTCATATTTAACTCTTTCTGAGTAAATATATACTTGAGGCTTTTGTGATCTGTAAACATCCGACAAGTTCGTCCATATAGATAGTGTCGCCAGATCTTAAGAGCGAACACTACCGCTGCTAGTTCCAGATCATGTGTCGGGTAGTTTACCTCGTGCGTCTTGAGTTGCCTAGATGCATAAGCAATCACTCTACGGTTTTGCATTAGCACGCAACCAAGACCTTCCTTTGAGGCGTCACTATACACCTCATAATCCTCAGCCTCTGATGGCAACGCTAAAACCGGTGCTGATGTGAGTCTCCCCTTAAGCTCACGGAATGACTGCTCACACTCAGCTGTCCAATCAAACTTCAATCCTTTCTTCAGGAGTTGGGTCATCGGTCTCGCAATTTTAGAAAAGTCCTTCACGAATCTTTGGTAGTATCCGGCTAGACCTAGGAAACTTCTTACCTCGGTCTGGTTTGTTGGTGCCGGCCATTCAGACACTGCTGATATCTTCGCCGGGTCGACTGATACTCCTTTAGCCGATACTATATGACCTAGAAAAGCGACTTCATTCTTCCAAAACTCGCACTTAGACAGCTTCGCGTAGAGTTGATTCTTCCTCAAAAGTCCGAGTACTTGGTGCAAATGACTACTATGCTCTTCCTTATTCCTTGAGTAAACTAGGATGTCGTCGATAAATACGACTACACATGTGTCTAGTAACTCTCGGAAAACGCTATTCATGAGGTTCATGAATACTGCGGGAGCATTAGTCAGACCGAAGGACATTACGGTGAATTCGTAGTGTCCATATCTTGTTCGGAAAGCTGTCTTGGGTATATCGTTCTCGGCGATACGCAATTGGTGGTATCCCGACCTTAGATCAACCTTTGAAAATACCGACGCTCCTTTCAGTTGATCGAAGAGATCTTCGATCCTAGGTAGCGGGTACTTGTTCTTAATCGTCACTTGATTAAGACCTCGGTAGTCGATGCACAATCGGAGTCCGCCGTCCTTCTTTTTCACGAACAGGACTGGAGCTCCCCACGGTGATGTGCTCGGCCGAATATATCCCTTAGATAACAACTCCTCTAGTTGTTCTTTCAGCTCCTTCATCTCAGCAGGCGCCATGCGATATGGTGCCTTCGACACCGGTTCGATTCCGGGCACGAGATCGATCGTGAACTCCACTTCTCGCTCAGGAGGCATTCCTGGAATATCCTCCGGAAAGACATCTGGGTATTCGTTCACGACGGGGATATTGTCGATCTTGTTCTCCTCGCCTTCCAGATTATGCACGTAGCACGCGTACAGTTGGTATCCCTTCTGCATGAGATTGCAGAACTTTAATGCATTTACTATCTTGGCACCCTTCTTCTGAGGCTGCATATAGTAAATGACCTTCTTTCCGCGACTCTTCGCCAACGAGATCTTCTGCTTCTGGCATTCGATAACAGCCTTGTACCTCGTCAACCAGTCCATTCCCAAAATGATGTCGAAATCCTTAAGGTCAAATTCTATGAGATTCGCAGTTAGATGAAAGTTAATAGTCAAGTTAGACTAGGGTTAGAACTCAATCTCATAGGTTCTAAGTGTTAAAGATCACTGACATGGGCAAGAAAGGAAAGAGAAAACTAAATACGAAATTCCACTAGATGATAACGATTTAATAACAAGGCTACTACATCAAATACTACTAGGTCACCACTACAGAAAATGTGGTACCATCAAGATAATCAATATGCGATAATATTAGGTACGGAAATGATAGGGAACTAGTAGCGAAAAGCGGTAAAAGTCCAACAAGATAGAACGCATGATAAAGTCTAGATCAAGTAGTCGGGAGAATAGCCAAGCATCCGGCGATCAGCCTCGATCTCCTCGTCGGTATCAAGAGGCAGTGGAGGGTTCTCCACAACCTCCTCGGGGTCCTCCTCTTCCTCCTCAACGTTGATGAACTCATCGGGGTCAAACTCCTCCTCCTCTATAGCCACAATCCTATTTCTATCGTTTGCGGCATCCCTAGAGATATGGCGAAGTTCGTGCGTGATATCCGACATGGAGCACAATAAACGCATGATGGAATCTTGTAACCTCGGGTCGGCCATCTAATCATGCAAATTTTACATTAAGGGATATGCCACACATAGAAAATAATTTGTTAATGCACATGCTTCCCCCCCAAAAATAGTACTAAGTTTTTAAGACTTGTCGAATTTGCAAGATATACTTTTCCATGGGTTTCAAAAATAAAATTCCCTTTTTCCATGGAAATAATACTTAAAATGCTTAAAAATAATATTAAATAATTTGGGCCTCTATAGTGGGCCGAAAAATAATAGCTTGAAAATTTTCGGGCTCTGATACCACTTTGTAACACCCCGGATTTGATTTCCCAGGCCAGGGCATTACCGCCACACTTTTCTAAACAAGACCCGACCCAAGTCGAGCTCATCTAGAAAAATGCTAAGGCTAAGTTGTATCAATTTTTCAAAACAATTTAAAAACTATTCAATCATACCCGAATTAAAATCAGAGTATCTCATGCATCACAGTAATAATCAGTGCGGAAGCTAAAACAAATAAAAATGGGGCCAAACAGACGGCCAAAAACCAAAGTCCAAAGTCCAATAGTAAAGTCCAAAGTGCAGAAATTTAAAGTAATCATAAAATGCGACAAGTCCTTATTCTTGGAAAGTCCCATCCCAATGCGCCAACACTTACTCTGCGAAAAAAATAGGAAATAACAATTTATCAGTACAAACGGTACTGAGTAAGTTAACGTATAGCATAACAAAATTTAAAGGTTTAGAAGAGTAATAAAAAGTTAGGAATTTAATCTAACGAACGAGTAAAAATAATTTACAGGGATTCCTTTATATACTTTACCACACCATTGTTCATTTTGATCGAGGACATCCAAAACATTACCCGCTTGGGCGCTTATGTCCACAAGCTGCCGGTATCGACGATCCAGGGCCTTAGCCGTTTTGGGATCAATTACCCGCTTGGGCACTTATGTCCACAAGCCGACGGTATCCACAATGTGAGAGCAGCGGACCCTATACAGACACACTCCGGAGCCCTAGGTAACCCCTACGGATACACCTAGGAGTATAGACTCATACAATCACGCAACATAATAATATTTCCTTGGCGCCGTTTTGGCCACCAAAAAAGAGGGGGCGGCCCAACGAGCCCACGCCAAGTGCACTTACCCTCCAAATTGAACATCTAACTCGATCAAAACTCACAAAGTTTCAAAACCACATTTTGATCATCACAACATATATCTACATTTCCAGAATTCATAGGATTCGTAAAAGAGTAGCAATCGACTCAAAAACTACCGAAACGTACGAAACCAAATTTCACCGGTAAGACTACACTGTGGCAGTTTTCAAAAGCGTATTAGGAAATGTAGTAAAACTTTGTGAAAAATTCTGAAAATTTTACAGGTGCTAGGCGACATCAAAATAAACATTTTTCTCAGAAATAGGCCTTAGCAAATTCGGACTCTAAGTCACTCAAAAAAATTCATTTCAGAAACTTGTTTTCAAAAGGGTGCAAGTACCACTGTTCATCCGACCACAGCTTACTCAAAAATCCATATCAATTCGAAGGTTGTTCCAAAAATTCTGAAATTTAACAGGAGTAAACTAGACACATAGATGAACAATTTTCATGAAGAAGTCGACCATCAAAAACGACCATGGCTAGGAGAAATATGAACTACAAAACTGAACATGCTAGGAATTAAAATCTGTCACCAAGTATAGCAGAAAATACCAGATCCGTTTTCGTCGACCAAATCAATTCCAAAAATTATGAAAATTTACAGACATCATCTTTAAAGTGTTAGGAACATTTTTCATTTAGACAAGTTCTTCCAAAAGTGAACGGATCTTGACGAAAAACGCTGAACAAATAAACTACTCGGATAGAAACCCTAGTTGACAGATTTGGCACAAGATGAAGATTGAACTATATCTCGAAGATTACTCAACCAAACACTCTAAAAATTGATATACACATCATTAACTTACTTCTCAAGAGTGTAGTGTCGAAAACCTCTTTGGTTGAATCCTCAAACTCGACCGGAACAGCCTCAAACCTCCGAGATCTACCGAACGAATCCTATTTTGAGGTGTTTGGATAAAAGCTTGATGTTAGGGCCTAGAATTCGAAGTAACGAACAAGGAATTGGTTTAGAGACCTTACCTGGACGTAGGAGAAGGGATTGGAATGCTTCAACTCGACCAAAGCCCCAAGAACAAGATGGATAACTCTCACCAACTCACAACACTCAAGAGAAGACTGATTTTCGGATTAGTGTGTATGAGGGATTTTGGGGACTGATTGAGGGTAAAGAATGGGATGTTAAGGTTCCCAATGGTGGCTTAAAGGCCCTAGGGACTATGAAGGACGAAGTAATGGCAGTCCCTCTTGGAAAACACTCCCCCAAAACTCATCCAAACCACCTAATCACTCCTTGGTGCAAGAGTCATCCTAATGCATGCATTCTCCCAACTTCACAGCCATAAAATGGTTCTAGAAGCTTCTAGATTCGTCCATTAGAGTCTCAATACACTCACCAACATCTGAGAAAGGGGTTTGGATAGATTCAAGGCATTAAGATCGAACTTAATGCCAAAACAAGCATGAAAACGCGTAGCAGCGTTTGAAACGCTGCTACTGGGGTGGCGGCGCGCTGGTGGCGCGCCACCGCGCGGCCACCGCGCCACCCCAGGCAGCGATTTTCTCATCCCCTTTTTTTTTTTTTTTATAATATGATTTTTGATCTTAAAAATCATATTGGATTATCCGATTGTTGGATATTCCGATAACTCTCTTCGAGTTGCTATCGTGCGAAAATATTTAATTCCGCTCTCCCGGAATTATTTCGATTGCGATAGTTAAATCCAATTAATTAATTCAATTAATAATTTTTTTTCGGATTTAATACTCGATGTTGATTTCTCGGGTATTACAATATTATTAAAAATATTAAAAAAATAGCCTGAATTTTATTGTCCACAAAGTATGATTGTGCTGATTGTTGCTGAAGGAAACCAGAACCAATGAACCATCGTTACGGTCGGGTGGTTAGAGAGAGTCCGTAAAATTCGGAACTTCAAAGACCCGGTAACAAGGCGGTCAAACCCAATGTATGAGGTTTGGTATTTAATTTTATTTACGGAAGTATGTTGGGCATTTATTTGATAAATGTATTAGTAATAATAAAAAATTTAAGGTTCTGTGCCTAAAATGAAATAATTTGAAAGGTTTAAGGCCAATTAATATAAAAATGAGTGATTGGGGTAGAGGACTAAATAGAACAAAATAAAAGTTTAGGACTGAATTCTTCACTTCTCTTTTGGAAATAAGTTTCCCAGCCACTAGATACTTTCCAAGATCCTAAAATCCCAAGGATTTATCTTTCAAGATGGTGAAAATCAATCTCCAAGTCACAGAACACCTCAGCGATCGAGCTGGAAATATGTCAGCAACCGTATTTGACAGCAGCTCAGACCAAAGCCCTTATGCGTGGGCATACCACCTGCTACTTCTCCATTTATTCCACAATTTTGATGTTTTTCAAGCCAAATTCATTTTTACTCCAATTTTGTACCTGAAATGCAGAACACTCCAATAAGACATCAAAATGGATCAATACGTGCAAATCA
>JAOANR010000003.1:34428053-34514262 GCA_030278955.1 Hygrophila difformis | reverse complement strand
ACTTGCCACCAATCATCCGCCTCGCCTCCTAGGTAGTATGAAGCTACGTGAACCTTTTCCCCGTCGGGACACTTTACGGCGTTCAACAGCTTGTCGAACGTCCGTATCCATTCCTCTAGCTGAGCCGGGTCCTCTTCGCCGGCGTAGTGGGGTGGTTGGTAAGGGTTTATCAAGGCTAAGTAGTTGACCCGGGTTACCGGTGGTGGTACACCCGCTTGTGCACGTTGCACTTCAGCATTTCCTAATACTACGAGAACTTCCTCGACAGTCCTTAGACGCCCATCCATATTGTTGGGAACATGAGGCACTCGCCCTTCTATGTTCTGAGGGATCTCATTATTGTTCGGTGTGTTGGGGAGGTCAGCGTTAGTGTTATTTGGGATTTCCTTTCTCGATTTTCCCTTAGGTGCCATTCTCTGTTATCAACACACGTGAAGATGAGTTTCTAATCTAAGGCAAGTTAGCGTTCAAGAAAATCTACAAGGTAGGATTGGAAAGAGGTAATAGATAGGAGAATGCTAAACTTAGGTGATCAAATTATAAGGCTGAGGCAGAATTAGTTTAAAGCAAACGCTTCTAAGTCAATGTCATGACCAATTTGAAGGTAAGAGTTTTGACACTGTTAACTCACATAAAAAAAAATTAGCGCGATATTCATGTATGTATGTATGCGAATGCATGTATGCTTTATACAATGCTACCCCAACCCCGAAAAATATTTTCGTGACTTTAAAAACTTGTTGGAAAAATTTCTATGCATATGTAAATATTTTCCATGGGTTTCAAATAAATTTTGTTCCATGGAAATGAAACTTAAAATTTAAATAATAATAATGGTACTTAAAAATTTTAAAATAATATTAATATTTGTTTAAAAATCTTGGGCCTCTATATTGGCCAAAATAATAATAATAATTTAAAAATATTTCCGGGCTTTGATACCACTCTGTAACACCCCGGATTTGATAACCCAGGCCGAGGTGTCACCGCCGCACCTCCCTAGCAAGACACGGTTTCTCCGAGCTTGCTAAAGAGATGCAAGGCTATGAGCGTTGGAAAATGTTCTAAAAGCAAGTCCGGAATTACTTAAAAATAACAATGTAATATCATCCATACATGATAAAAATAATAAGTTGCAGCGGAAATTAAAATACAGGGGCGACATGGCCAAAACTCGGGTTAACAAGCCCGTATGCATGTCATGTAAAACAAATAATTAAATGCCCAAAGTAATCCCCCGATGCATGATCATGCTCCGTACTCTGTAATGGAAAAATGAACAACGGGTTTTATCAGTATATAAAATACTGAGTAAGTTAATCCCTAACTAACAATTTAAGGGGTTACATGTGTTTAATTGAAATTACACTTTTCATGCGTTACGAAATTAATTTAAAATTCATAGTTTACTTGCAGCGGAAAAGCATGATTAATTTATTCAAGACGA
This sequence comes from Hygrophila difformis, assembly GCA_030278955.1. Classification (NCBI taxonomy): domain Eukaryota; kingdom Viridiplantae; phylum Streptophyta; class Magnoliopsida; order Lamiales; family Acanthaceae; genus Hygrophila; species Hygrophila difformis. The sequence continues at coordinate 34,512,815 of JAOANR010000003.1, read as the reverse complement.
TAATACATAATTTAAGGACTTAATTTAAAAGCATAATTTAAAACATAATTTCAGACTGCGTAATTTGAATATATAATTTAAAAACATAGTAAATACGATTTAAGCGTAAATAAACACTCACACAAGTCTTTTATATTTCATCCCGTAAACTAAGAAGAGGACACCACACAAGAGAGATCACTAACGAGGCAATCTCAAAAATCACAATCAGTTAGCCGATGAACCGGCGGCCGCAGCCATATCAGTATTGACTGCCGTTTTGGCTAGCCATGTGTATCTACCGTCAATTTGACAGGCATGTATATCAACTGTCATTTGACAGGCCTTTCAAACGGTTTCACTACCACTCGGGCAGGCCGTGTATTTCCCACTGCCGATTTGGCAGGCCATGTGCACAACTGCCGTTTTGGCATAGTAAGGAGACCACTAACGAGGCAGTCTCAATAATCGTAGGACCACTAACGAGGCAGTCCAAATAAGGGAGACCACTAACGAGGCAGTCTCAAAAGATAGTAGGACCACTAACGAGGCAGTCCAAATAATTTGTATGAAGATCGGCTCAGCATAGTGAACGGGATTTTTCGAAAGTTCGTATTTCAATGTTATCAAATGATCGATATCGCGTTTTCATAGTTCGAGTTTTCTCAAGTTCGAAAAAATCCTATTCGAGGCAGTTTACGCCTTTCTTAATTAAAAATTCGTCTTTTCTCCAAAAATTCTGAAATTTTTACAGTAATTCAAAAACACGCACACGAACAACTTTCATGTTTTAAGTTTTTGGAAATAAGGTTCCGAAGTGAGTTGAAATTCGAGTTTATTGCAAAGATTAATTTATGTCTTGAAAACTGTTTTCGTCACAGGTTCGTGCAACGCCGATTAAAAATTCATTTCAAAACCAATCGAAGTGAAATTTTTACAGTAACTACACGACACATTAAGGAACAACTTTTGTGTTTTAAGAATTTGGAAATAATGAATTCTTGGTACTCAAAAATCGAGTGCAACTCACTGCATACTCATGGCCCTTAAAACGATTTCAAAACAGTTTTGAAAACTCGGACGTTTGACATATCGAATGAACACCAAAATCCGTGAAATTTTATATGCATAATCTAGACACAATTATCTACAACTTTTGTTTAGGAATGCAAAGTTAAATCATTCGAAAAATGGGTGAAAAACATGCATCAAGTTGAATGAAGGAATCTGTCACAGAATTAAATTGTTCGGTTCGATACAGAAAGTTCACGGCAAAAATTGGGATAGCAAAACTTAATGTCAACGGCTGAAATTTGGACACAAGATTGATAAAGGTGTTAGGAACAACTTTTATGTTGAAAGGTTTTCGGTTTGAATTCCCGAAGGTCGAGTTTTTGGCGAGTCTTTAAAATTGGACGAAAATAGGGTTTTTGAAAACCGATTTTTGTTACTAGCCTATATCTCGAGATTTAAACAACAAACAACCACGAAAATTTGTGAGTAAGGTTTTAACTTACTTAGTTAGAGAATAGGGTCGCTGGATTGGGTTTCCGGACGTCCTAGGGTCACGACGAACGGCCAACTTCTCCGATCGCTTTTTGTTCGTTTTCCGACGTGAAATCGTAGTAAGGAAAAAGGGTTAGAATCCGAGTTTCTGAGATATATGGACGAACTAAAACTTTGTACAATAGCTTACCAAGAATCTAGAGGGCAGGGCTTGGTTCCTTTCGCCTTGCCGTCGCCGGAATACTCGCCGGAAAGTCGATTCGGAGGGGTTTTGACTTGGAGAGGAAGTTTGGGAGTGTTTAGGGTTTTGTTTTCTGAAACTATGGGTTGGGGGCGCCCAAATCTGTTCTTATGCCCTTCCCAATTGTTGTGATCGACTTGCCACCGATTGAGGTCGGATTTTTGGCAAGAAAATTGCCATGGAAGGAAAGTTTACACCTTCAGCACCTCTGGCGCGCTGGTGACGCGCACCTAAGCTTTTGCCCGCGCGGAGCACGCGCGACCAGCCTGGAGTCGCGATGTCTCCGTCCGCGCGGTGGCCGCGCGGCGGCGCACGGCGGGCGCGGGCCGGTCGGACCGGCCGGTTCGGCGGTTCGCTTGCTCCGTCGGGTCTTTCCTCCTTTTCTCGATCGGGTTTCTATCCCCTACGTTTTCGGTTCGACTTTTCGGGTCATTTCTGGGGTTACGATTCCTTTCTGAATTTTATTTTGACTCCAATGAATTTCATATTTGAAATCAAGAATTCGTCGAGTTCGAATCCGTCGGCTTGAATTCGTCGTCCTGTGGCTCCCGTGCAATAATTTATCTAATTAAATTATTTCCGACTTCACGGGTTCTTGGAATTAAAATTCTTTTCCTTCTTGAATTTAATTCCAATTCTTTTGGGATTAATCCATGCAATATCTTCGGGCTTCCTTTCCCTCTTTCATCCCATTTCGACTTGACCAAAATTTGGGTTCGAATTCTTTGAATTTATCGGTCACGCCATTTCCGAGCAATAATTTATTGTAATAAATTATTTTCTTCTCGGAAATAAATTTTATTTCGTTTCTTTGGGCGTTGTAAAAACCCCGGGTATTACAGTCTACCCCCCTTAAGAATCAACTTCGTCCCCGAAGTTGCGCCCTCGCTTTCTTTTGGGCTCAATTTAATGTTGGGGTATTTCCATCTACTTTCCTTAAGGATAAACGTCTTCCACAAGAAATTTATTCCATTCTTTTGAACGTGAATTAAATTTCTCAGGTGTTACATGTGGACATAAGAGCCCAAGCGTACGACTAGAGGACATAAGAGCCCTAGTGAAATATCGACCATGAGGCTTGTGGACATAAGAGCCCTAGCGAATGGTGATTTGTAAGACTTGTGGACATAAGTGCCCAAGTGAAAACAAAAGTAGAAGAATGAAATATTAGCTATGCGAGAACATATAATCTATCCCATGAATTATGAAACCCTTTGACTTATAATAAATTCCTTTATGCTAATTTCTAAAATTTATATCCTTAGTATTTGTGTACGTCTCTTTACGTTTAGAATCATGCAGTTAAATTCTTATTATTAATGTTGACAAAATACATTTTTATACTATAAAATGTGCATGAGTAAAAAAAAAGAGAATTTTTATTAATTACATTTTTAAAACCCATTATTGTTATGTTAAGAATTAACTTACTCAGTATTTTATATACTGATAAAACCCGTTGTTTTATTTTTCTTTTACAGAGTATGAAGGAATGGCATGAGCATGCACGCACATTGGGGCTCGGGAATTAAATTAGGAATTGTGAATATTGTATTTTGTTAGACTTAAATTACCCACTGCGTTTTGGCCATGTCGGCCCATATTTTAATTTTCCGCTGCGACTTATTTGAATTATACTATGTTATTTTAAAGTAAATCCTTTGGGCTTGTTTTTGAATTATTTTTGAAATACCTTTAGCCTTGCATCTCTCAAGCGAGCTCGAATGAACTCGTGTCTTGCTTGGGAGGTGTGGCGGTGGCATCCCGGCCTGGGTTATCAAATTCGGGGTGTTACACTATTTATTTCCTTTTTTCTTACAGAGTATGTGGAATGAACATGAGCACGTATATGCATGGGGAACTTTTGGGAATTTTTATATTTTAAATTCTTGCATTAGACTATTGAATAAACGGGCCTGTTTAACCCGTGTTTTGGCCATGTTGGCCCTATTTACATTTTCCGCTGCAATACTCATACTTAGATATTGTTTTTCCGCTGCATTATGATATTACTTTCGAACTTATATCGTATGGGCGGTTTTAAAATGTTTTAAATGTTTTAAATTCTGCAATACCTAGCCCTGCATCTCTTTAGCAAGCCCGGAGAAACCGTGTCTTGCTAGGGAGATGTGGCGGTGACATGCGGACCTGGGTGACCAAAAACCGGGGTGTTACATATATTTTGTCCTAATTGATTATATCTCTATGAAGATTGAAGAATGAATGCCTGTGTCACCCATCATCAAATGTAGTACGAATATTCAACAAATGGATTCATGCAATAAAATCAGATTTCACCACAGCACTGAACAGTGAACACAATAAAGTACTGATGTGCAAGAAAAGATTTCGACAACAAGCATCGCTTGATCCACGACAATTAATAAGTCTATGAGTGAGCAAGCATTACATTAAAAAGACAAAAATTATTGAATTTGTATCAATAAGACAGGATTCGGGCATTTGTGGGAACAACAGTTGGTTGATTCAGATCACAGCAGAGATGTTGTTCAATCAATCCAAAGAAGGAGTCTTTCGAAGAAAGGAAAGGGTGATGAACTAATGAACTAAAGCTATAGCTCTACAAAGAGGGCAAGAATTTTTGCGTTGCAGCCACTGTACAAGGCAAGGAACATGATACTCATGGGTGCAGGGCAGAATTTCAATTGTGGCATCTTTTTGATTCAATGCATCCTGACAGACCATGCATATGCTACTGCCGTTCTCATCCCCATCATCATCATCAGTTTCAGTGGTGCAGATTCTGGTTTGAATGTGTTTCAATACCAATTCTGTGGATACAAACAGATCATCATCATCACCATCATCAACATACTCGTAATCATCATCATCATCATCATAGTCGTGGTCCTCATAGTCATCATAATCATCATGTTGTTGAATAATATTCCCATAACGATGAGGAGGAAACAATAAGGACATAATGGAGACAGTATTAGTACTCGAGCAAGGAGGGCGAGGCGTGTGCTGAGGAGGCAGCGTTGAGGACAATGATGAGGGCATAATGGAGACAGTACTACTTGGAAAAGGATGGATGGTCCCGTAGTAAGGCAGCTGATAATGGCCAAAATTGACCATTATTTTCAATCTATTTCCGTGTCTAATACGGACATTTGATCGCATTCCGGTCTTATTTAAATAAGAAAGCAGTTGAACTTGACAGATATATGCAAATTTGTATAAATAATAAGCTGTTATTGAAAAACACAAAAATATTGTTATTTTTATTAAATTCGTTTTAAAAATCCAAAAACATGATAAAAATATTAAAAATCCTTCACTTGATTAATTTTCCATTTCTCCATTTTCCTCATTTAATTAATTGAACCTTTATATTAATATTTTGAGGTTGAAATCCAATGATCTCAACCCATGATTAATTTGATATAAAGAACTTTGTTCAATTTTCCATTAAAAGACTTTTCTACAAAATAAAATAAAAATTAAACTCTAATGATCTAAGTATATAATCCGGACTGTAATTAATTAATTAATTATGGAATGAGTGATTATTTAGACATAAAGAGTAATTATGGATTTAATTCCATACCCTTGCATGAGAAACCAATGTCTCTCATACAAGATGGACCAAAAATATTTAATTTTATTTATTTTGTCTTTACCCGTGTTGTGTGAAACAACTAGTAAGAGATATAACAGACTAATGTTGGCGGGTATTCCCACACGGATAAACTAGCTCGTGGTCTGTATATTAATTATTAGATGTTATTTTGCATGGTCTGGATAGTGGCCGGTGGAAGCCTTGGCGGTTCGTCCATCCGGGATTATAATAGCTGCTCAGCTGACTCCTATCCGGATACAGTTTTCTTTTCTTTATTTTAATTTCAAACCCGAATCTGGAGCTGTAGTAATGTTAGATGATATTTGCCAATGTCATCTAATAATTATTGCAGTGATAGAACATGTGGGTTTTTATCCAAATTCACAGATAGTGGAGTCTAAGATGACGGTGGCAACTGTCATTTAGGGAATTCCACTATCTAAAACCGTTCCACCTAGAATAGTCAGGACCTGGATAGCAGATGTTTGCAGTTCGGATTATCCTGATTATTTTTGTCATCTTTTTAGCCAAAATAAATTCTTCTCATCTCCGGCTATTTCACCTCTGTGTTTCACATTCTGTCTAAACCCGCCTTATATTTTGGGTTATTTAATTTTACACTTCTTTATAAATTTATGCATGATAATATTATGTAAATATTGTGGTCATAATTATTTTGGGATCATTCCCTTGGACATAGAAGTCGTGATTTAAATCAGATGTCTCACAATAAATTTCCAACAAAAATTCATTTATAAAATCCGGATCTAAGTAAGGGATAAATTCCACAGTTATGACTAATTCATATCCGACTGGGGGTTGATTTTGGGAAATTAGAAGCAGATTCAACGAGTAGGTCTCACCTAGACTGAAAGGGTCTGTGTTTTAATTGAGAGTCTAGTACCTGTTTAGGGAATGATTTTCAAATATCAAATATTTTCCAAAATTGCTGTGTGTTGGAAATCTGGTATTAAATATCACACTGAGATGGGGTCCACTTGGATTCAAATACGGTGTGATAGATAATTCTAGAGGAACAATGCATAGGCCTTGGTTATTTTCTAAGATAGGGTTGAGTTCCTTTCAACTGCTATCCTCCTCTGCCAATGCCTATTTTTGAGTCCTGAGTGAGTGCATCCGTAATGAACTAATTTATTAGTTCGTTTCATTAGTTTGTATCTCATAACCACCCGACGGGAAGTGAACACTATGAGCGGTTCACCGAGAATAGGGAACTCTTGATCCACACCCAGTCATTCTGACTGGGGGCTTTCTTTTACTACCAGGGTCAGACTTTCAAAAACCTCCGAGTGATAGGATTTTAAATGCTTTCTTTACCGCTTCTTTTACCGCTTTCTTTTAACTGCTTTCTTTAGAGGTCACTCGGTTGTATTGAGAGTTGCGTAACTGCTACTAGGACTGAGAGTTAAGGGATAGTTCAGGCTTGATTAGAATCTTTGGGTGTGACATGGGGGAATGATAGCGGTACTTGACACTTCAACTAATGATTTGTCAGGTGTTGCTTGTCCACCACAGATAAATAATATAACTTTGCAAGGCCTGTGAAGGGAGTTATGAGTCTGTGGTATCTTAGATTATGTTTCCTTAAGAGCATGTGAACTCTTACTGTAAGTACCTGTCTGTTAAAGGGAACATGGTACAGAGAACATGCGAATTAGCTAACTGAAGAATTATCCCAAACAAAGATCTGTGTATAAAAATGGAAGTTTAACTGTGTTTCATCTGAGTCTTGTTCAATCTTTATTATTTTCTTCCTGTCCCTTCTGTCTCATTTTAAATCTGCTTTCTTAGAATAATCTTAATCGCTTTCTTAGATTAATTTTATTGCTTTCTTAGATTAAATTTAATTCGCTTTCTAGAATAATTTTACCTGCTTTATTTTAATTGCTTTCATAGCTTAGTTTAAATTCTGTCAAGTAGTTGATAGTCATAACACAAACTTGAATCGAGTAACCGAGTGGAAAATCTTAGTAAATGACGTGGGCCCTGCTTCCATCGCACATCCTCCAGTGAACGATCCGGTACTTACTATAAATATTGCAATTTTTGACTCCGTGCGATTTCGGGGGCACAGTTTCTTAACACGAGTAAATAAAAACGTGACAACCTAGAAATATATCCCTAATCCCAACTCCGCCTTCATAAATTGGTTTCATTAAATAAAATTGAAAACCGAGATTATTATTTTTCAGGAAATATTCATGACATGAAACTATGATAAGTTTCATGATGCAAACTGCCGGGGACCTTCAGTGTGACAGACTGAAGGACAAAGATTGAACTACCCATCCCGGCTGCACCGTGAAAGTTGTCAAAAGTTTCATGCCGGGGAGGTCCATAACGCCATTTGAACTCAAAGTTTCCCCTCATGAGTAATAAAAAGAGAAATATATCCTTAAACCCCTTCCCATGAATCATAATTCTTTCCATTTAATAAATTTAACCTGGGATATTTTAGAAAATACTCGTGTTACGAAATTTGTCAAAAGTTTCATGGCGCCGTTGCCGGGGAGGATGCAGCGTTGTTTATTAAGAGAATTACACTCCTGATTACTCATAGTTAGTATGGTGTTAGTTTAGTGTATTTATTTCAGAACAGAGAAGTACCCTCAAAGCAATTAAACATTTAGAGTACTAAGACTCTAAATATGAGGATGTTGATTTGAGGGGAAGACCTAACCAATTGGGTATTGTTGCTTGCAGGAATCATGGAGCCGCAAAAATTGGTATAAGGAGTTAAATGTGGAAGTGTAGCATTGGGGCTACACTAATTTGATTTTTCGTTTAATTACACTTCTCCAATTGCAAGATCTAGTGTAATACCCGAGAATTTTCCAACATAAAGTAAAACAATAATTAAATAAATAAATAATAAATAAAATAAATACTATAAATAAATAAACAAATCCAGCAAATAAAAGAAATAAATAAAGATAAGGAAATGAGAAATGAGATTTTTACTTAAAAAGGAATTAAAGGAATTTAATTAAACAAAAGGATGGATAAATGGTACACCAAAACCCGACACTAATGAACTCGAGTATTCGAGTCCAAAACATCCAATTAGACTCGAGCGAAAATTTAGAGAGAAAGTATGAACCCGAAGATACCCCGGAAATCGGAATTCGGGAGCATAGAGGGATAGAAACCCGAAAGAGAGGCGGAAAAGCACGACGGATCGCACGACCCGCCAGGACCGAAGTCCAGGCGAAGTCGGCGCGGTGGCCGCGCGGTGAAGTGGCTTCAGCGCGCCACGACCGCGCCACCCCACAGATTCGTTTGTTGCGTGAATCTCTCGCCCGAACGCGGATTTTTCGACTTTCGGTTGAACATCTCTTGACTCCAGACCTTTAGGTCGGTTGTGGACGCCCTAGGGATTAAGAATTCTATAAATAAGCCCCTTGGGAGCCCCAAACAAGTTTACAAAACCCTATAACATTCTATACATTCGAAACCCTAAATCCGGAGTCGTCGAAGGCACGAAACCAAGACGAACGCTGTTGGACGAGTTTCCCTACAGATCTCCATAGTCGTGGTAAGTCTCGATCCAATCTCTAGTCAATAAACGATTCGAAAACGAATCCTAATCATCTCCTTTTTCTTTCTACACCCCGTATTGGATCTAGATCGTAGAACCCGACGAACGGAGAGGAGAAACGGTGATCTGGAAGCCACGCCTCCGAACTAGACATCCCGATGTTCATAGACACTGTAAGTTAACCTTACATGGTTTTGGGAGATTTTAAAACATTCGAAACCTAAAAGATTCAACAAGAACCATAAATCTGTCCACTTTTGTGTTTCTACCGACGCAACAGATTTGGTGAATTTTTCCGACCCTTAAAACGAACTCAAACGGAAAAACTTAAAACACGAAAAACGTTCCTAAGACTTAGACCTAGCTACTGTAAAAATTTGGGAATTTTTGGAGTTGATTTGATATGTGAAAACCCGTTGAAACCGAACTGTTTGATTCTAGATCTCGAAATCTTGGACAGAACTTAGGAATGATCTTGATCACATTTTTGACATAGGATCTAGGCTGTTTTAGATCTTTGGCCGAACATGAAAGTTGTTGATAAATGTCTTAAGATGATCCCTGTCAAATTTCATTAAATTTGGAGTTGAATTGATATGGTAGAATTTGAAATCTTTAAACTGTGACATATTAAACTCGGAAAGATTTCTTCTTATGTGAAGATTGGCGATTTTGACCTACTTAGGTATCTCGGATTGAAAAAGTTAAAACACGAAAGTTGTAGATCTTGATGTTTCCGAGTCAGATATGAAATTTTGGAATTTTTGGAATTAAAATCGGATTTTAGACGAATTTTGGAGTAAACTGTGATTTACCGAAACGAAATCTTGAAATCTTGTTGAAACATGGAATTAACCTTTAGGGTTGAAACGAATTGAGATATTATTTCTAAATGAATACAATGGAAGGCAGATTTTAAAAATTAAATCCCCTTACAAACTTGATAGATTAAAATTAGGGGTGAGTGCTCTGCAGGGTGCCCCCTAACGATTCACTTCGTGCCGTAATGGACGATGGTGACCCCGCACGCTAAATTTGAGATATGGATTGCCTAAACGGCGAAACTTAGAGCCTACACTCTCGTGAATATCCGTATGGGTTTCCCGAGGCTCCGGAGTGGTACTGGGTATGGCTGATACGGTTGCGGCCGCCGGGCTACCGGCTAAACTTGTTGACATCGCGATTTTTATCGTGAAACTTTGAAATACCAAATCGGGAATGTAATGGGGATTCTAAATTAAATTAAACTAAATTAAATGATATTGTTGTCAAGTTAAAATTATTTAAATGCTTTATTTAAATTATGGCTATTATCTTGAACCATGTGATATGTGTTATTAAATAGAGCCTGAGATAAATTATGCTATTGGATATGGATTAGATGAAACTAAATATTATGATATTATCATGCTTTTGTTAAATTATTAAATTTATGGCTTTTAAACCCTACGATCATGCATGTGTTAACTTACTCAGCAATTTTGCTGACCAAAACCATTTTTATTCCTTTCTTTACAGAATATGTGGAATGAGCCTGTATGAGCACGAATCATGCATGGGATTTGGGAATTGTTATTTTGCTTTTAAATTTCGTACTTAGACTATATTATGAACGGGCCTGTTTAACCCGTGTTTTGGCCATGTCGGCTCTTTTTAAATTTTCCGCTGCGATACTGTACTAAACTAAATATTTCCGCTGCGCTATGCTATTATTATTTTCGAATTATATTGTATGGGCTATTTTGAATGCTTTAAATGTTTTAAATACTGCAATACCTAGCCTTGCATCTCTTTAGTAAGCTCGGAGAAACCGTGTCTTACTAGGGAGATGTGGCGGTGACATCCCGACCTGGGTGACCAAAAACCGGGGTGTTACATCTAGGTTAATTAAACGAAAAATCAAAGAAAAATGGAGAAGTGTAGCAGTGGAGCTACACTAATTCGCAATTGTAAATTGCAAAACACGTGAGACTCACGTGTTTGTCATCTCCATCACATCCGGACTGCCATTTGCTCACCACCATCGGACAAGCCACAGCCACTATCTCACTTTCCGTCGCCCCTGTTCCGTCTGAGCATCTAAACAGGTTCCCGGTTGGATTAGTTCTGTAATTGACCGAAGATTATATCCGGAATTCAAAGAAATTTAAAATCCGGAATAATTTTCGCAAGCACGGAATTAATCCAACCTAAATTTCTGCAAGTCAAAATTATATATACACATATATATTTATATATATATAAAGCTCTTGTGCATACTATATTAAATAAATTGGGTATTAATCAATTAACTCACATTTAGAGTAATAAGACTCTAAATGTGAGGATGTTGATATTTTTGAGAAAACCCAATAACTTCTTCTGTGTTTGCTTTGCAGGAATTTGTGGAACTACCAAAAAGAAAATTAAAGCTTCAAAACAGGTTCCCGGTTGGATCAATTCTGTGAATAATAGAAAATATTCTTGGAATTTAAAGTAATTTAAGATCCGGAATAATTTTTATAAGAACAGAATTAATCCAACCAAATTTTTGCAAGTAGATTAACTTTTATATGTTTAGAAAATTCAAAAATGTGATTGAACAATTTTGATGAAAATCAGAATTTTTCTTAAGTATTGGGCATCGAACAATCGCCTTGTTCGACGAACCAAACGATCACACATAGCCAAAATCGTCGAACATTTAATTGGTTTGACGAAAAAGGCTATCGGAATTATTTTTCTATCTTTTATGTTAATATTTTCTCCCTCCCTCCCTCCTCTCTTATTTTGATTTTGATTTTGACAATTTGTTTAAGTAGGAATTGATTTACTCACATTTCGAGCAAGGCTCAAAATGTGAGGATGTTGATTCTTCACTTAAAAAAAAAAGTGTGATATTTTTCTTTTTGTTTATTTTTATTATTTTATATTTATACCCAGTGCAAAGCATGCATAACTCTGTCTAAAAATTCACATATTTGATTTTGGTTTATGATTAAATTTTCAAACTTTTAAATTGGGATAATATTATTGAAGACATGCATGATATGAATTTTTGAGGTTTTGAGCTATAAAAAATTTAATGATATAATCATCTTGTTTGGTAATGAGTCCTCATGTTGAGAATTTAATTGAATAGATTGTAAGAATTTTTCAAAGATTAAATTTAAGAATATTGTATGACATGAATGAACCATTCCATGTGAGATTTGAGCCATGAGTCATTTTTACTCATTCTTTTCTTTGATGTGTGAAAATCATTTTAATTAAAGGAAACTAGAACTTGCGATTGGGACCGATTCAAGACCATGCCATATTCCAAAAATCGAGCATATGATCGAGGCACTTAGAAAACCCCAAATTTTGGCCTTCTTTTGAAATCCAAACCAAAAATATTTTCCCATTAGGATTAACCAATTTGAGCCTTAAGCCTAATTCTTCTTTGAAGCCCTCTATATTATTCATAGCCTTCTAAAAAGACCAAAAAAAAATTCAAACCCGAGTGGGCAAGAATGAATTTTATCAAGGCATTACAATTTATGATCATCATAAATTTCAATCGGTATTCAGAAAAACCGATTAATTAAAAAAAAATGTTGAGTTCCATTCAACAAAAAAATAAATTGCAAATGACAAAGCAAATTAGACTTAGTCTAATGTCATGCAATATGAAAAGAAAAGCATAAGAAAGAAAAATATTGATGATCATAAATTCTAAATAAAAATATGCCTAGTTATGATAATGTTAATTCTTGCCACTTCTTAGCCCAATAATTTCCTTCCTTACCAAATGTTACAACCGTATGCCCCGTTATAACCCTTAAATAAGACCTCATGATCTTGATTTGAAGAAAGGAGCCGGTGGCGAGTTGGTCCAATTGCAAGCATATGGAATAATTTAATTAAATTTGATTATGAGTGCTCATTGATAAAACCCCTTTTTGAGAGTGAGTGAAATTTCCGTTTCTGCTATATGAGAGGCTCTGCTTTTAATTATGTTCATGTCATACTTTAATTCTAGAATTAAATCAATGATTATTTCTAAACATGATATTCATAAAGAATTATCAATAATGACTGATTTGTCGGCCTGATTAAGTGAGAAATATCATTTTATTAAACACTGCAATCAAGAGAATTTAATACCTGTAGTTTTTGATTGTCTTATCCCAATATAAAAAGAATGATATTTTTGTAGCCACGAAAATAGATTGAATATGCAGCGTCTATGCTCTTAGGAGCACTGACTCTGACTGCTCGGGGACGATCAGTATTAAATGTGAGGATGTTGATAATGGCCAAAATTGACCATTATTTTCAATCTATTTCCGTGTCTAATACGGACATTTGATCGCATTCCGGTCTTATTTAAATAAGAAAGCAGTTGAACTTGACAGATATATGCAAATTTGTATAAATAATAAGCTGTTATTGAAAAACACAAAAATATTGTTATTTTTATTAAATTCGTTTTAAAAATCCAAAAACATGATAAAAATATTAAAAATCCTTCACTTGATTAATTTCGGTTCGGTATTGTCTATTCGGTGGAACACGGGTTCATTAAATGGAACACAAACCAAATGATCAAGTGAAATAAATACATCTATCTATATTATTTTATACTTTGATGTATATATTTATAATAATTCTTATGGTTATTTTTATTTCTATTTCTGCTTTTCTGCTATAATTAAACAATTGGTCCACTTATCACTCTTAATTTTAATTAATTGCAGGTGAATTAAGTCAGGTGGCCCAAGAGTCCTTTAGTCCAATCCAATTTTCAGTCCAAATTTATTCAGTCCATTCAAGCCCAAGCCCACCAAAATAATCCCATTGTCCAAGCCCAAAACCCAATTCTGGAAGCCCAAACACTCCAAGCCCAATCACAAAAACCCAACACCACCCTAACCCTAATCCCAACCCTAAAACCTAACCCTGCTCCCGCCGCCGCCACCGCCGCCGCCGCCGGCGGCCGGCCGGCGAAGCTCCATTCCAAATCCAACCACCTTCATCCACCCTCTCCGGCGTTCATCCAACAGTCGCGGCCGCCTCCTCCTCCTCCACCAACTCAACATCCAGCCGCCACAGCCCCTCCCATCTCCGGTCGACCTCCATACCCACATCCAACAACACCTCCACCACAACCAACAAAACCCCAAAAAAATTAAATCAAATCCACCTCCACAGTCAAGCCTCCGCCGCGTCCGGCCAACACCATCGCCATCTCCTCCACCGCCTCTGTTCCGTCGCCACCCCCTATCTCCACCATCGCCCACTCCACAGCCGCCCACCATCACCGGAATCCTCAATCCGCCCCTCCGGCCATCTTCATCCCCAATTTCAGAAACCAAAATAGAAAACAGAGAAGACAGAATCGGAAGACAGAGAGAACGAAAAAGAAGAAGAAGAGAGCAAAAGGAAGAAGGAAGAAAGAAGAAGCTGTGGAGAAGAACCTGTTAAGAAACGAGAGCAGAAATGGATGAAGAGGAAACTGAGATCGAGAAAGAGATGAAAAAGAAAAAAGAAGATAGAACAGAAAGAAGAACACGAAGAAGAAATAGAATTGAAACTGGAAAGAGAAATGGGAGAGAGGTAAAGGAAAGAGAAAAAGAATTAAAAAGATTGGAATGGAAATACCTGTTACGGCGCTATACTGCCAAGAAAAGGCATACGGCGCTATACACTATCCAAAAAGAGCTACGACGCTATCCAAAAAGAGCTACGACACTATACAAAAGAGCTACGACGCTATGTATAGCGCCGTTAAAGAGGATAGCGTCGTAAATGGGATAGCGCCGTAAGCATCAAATTAAATTTCCCCATGTGCCAAATTCAATTGGAAGACCCGGGACCTCAGCTCCCGCAGCACATTAAAGCTTTGTCTTTTCTCTCAGGACTCCAGCTCCTGCTCCCTCCCACTCTGTTAATGGGCCTATTGGGCCTAGGGTTTTATTCTAGCCTCTATAAATATCTGCTTCCAGCTCGTTGAACAGTAGCCCCCATTTTTGAACAGTGCCAAGTGCTGTTAATGGGAAGCTCACAAAAAAATCAAAAGCATGCCTAAGTGCTGCTGGGTTGCTCCCACAAATTTTAGATAGTTAGTTTAGCTTAATTTATGCAATGTAATTTCATTTCTGTTAAGTTTTAGTTATAGATTAGTTTTTAAATAGTTGTTTCTACCATTCTTAGTGTAGCCAGATTTTATATTATTTCCAGCTTTCATTATTGTAGTGGGTTTGGTTTACTCAACTAATGGGTATTTATAAACCATCTTTTATTTCCACAATGGTATACAAGAAATGTTAAAAAAATGATAATCTGTCATGGGTTTGTCCCAAATTTTCTTACTGTTTTAGTTTTGCTTATGTGGTTATTTGACCATGTTTATTTTTTTTATGTTTTAGATAGTCTAGATACTTTATTAGATTTTATAAAATACACAAACACTTGATGTTCATCCCCTTGTAGATTTATTAGTATAGTTGAGTTTTTTTTATTTTTGCTTAGTGGTTGTTTTCATTTCTTTTTAGTTGTTTTTCTTATTTTATTTTATTTTCATTTTCTTATTTTATTTTATTTTTCTAGCTTTAGTGTTATAGATCTAAAAAGTGGATGATACTCATGTGTTTGTGTATATTGAAATTTGAGGAAATTTTGGAAAATTTTTGGCATATACCATATTCGGGACACGCATAGTGTCACAACTTAATTGGTTAATACCAAATAACGAACCATTAAATCCGAAAATAGGGTTTGCAATCGCAGAGATTGCATTACCCGAACAACAACATTCTGGGCTAGCTACGACGCTAACCGCCCTACGGCGCTATCCTTTGATAGCGTCGTAGGTGAGGTTTAGCGCCGTAGTCATCCAGACTTAAACAAAAATTTGGCCTTACGGCGCTAGACCAACGACGCTATCCTCGGATAGCGTCGTAATTTTTGTTCAGCGTCGTAGGACCCCAAAATACTTCATTTCTCATAAAAACCCATCTACGGCGCTATCCTCACGGCGCTATCCTAGGATAGCGCCGTCATTTAATGTTTAGCGCCGTAGCACCTCTCCTTTTTCCAAAAAAACTTCTTTCTTCCCCAATTTCTCAAACCACCTACGACGCTACACCTACGACGCTATCCTAGTATAGCGCCGTAAATTAGTGTATAGCGTCGTACACACCCCTTTAACCCCAAAATTTCACATCTCTTTCACCAAACCACTACGGCGCTATACCTACGACGCTATCCTAGGATAGCGTCGTAAAATCCGCCTAGCGCCGTAATTGGCATTTTTGCCAAATTTTCCATTTCTCCATTTTCCTCATTTAATTAATTGAACCTTTATATTAATATTTTGAGGTTGAAATCCAATGATCTCAACCCATGATTAATTTGATATAAAGAACTTTGTTCAATTTTCCATTAAAAGACTTTTCTACAAAATAAAATAAAAATTAAACTCTAATGATCTAAGTATATAATCCGGACTGTAATTAATTAATTAATTATGGAATGAGTGATTATTTAGACATAAAGAGTAATTATGGATTTAATTCCATACCCTTGCATGAGAAACCAATGTCTCTCATACAAGATGGACCAAAAATATTTAATTTTATTTATTTTGTCTTTACCCGTGTTGTGTGAAACAACTAGTAAGATATATAACAGACTAATGTTGGCGGGTATTCCCACACGGATAAACTAGCTCGTGGTCTGTATATTAATTACTAGATGTTATTTTGCATGGTCTGGATAGTGGCCGGTGGAAGCCTTGGCGGTTCGTCCATCCGGGATTATAATAGCTGCTCAGCTGACTCCTATCCGGATACAGTTTTCTTTTCTTTATTTTAATTTCAAACCCGAATCTGGAGCTGTAGTAATGTTAGATGATATTTGCCAATGTCATCTAATAATTATTGCAGTGATAGAACATGTGGGTTTTTATCCAAATTCACAGATAGTGGAGTCTAAGATGACGGTGGCAACTGTCATTTAGGGAATTCCACTATCTAAAACCGTTCCACCTAGAATAGTCAGGACCTGGATAGCAGATGTTTGCAGTCCGGGTTATCCTGATTAGTTTTGTCATCTTTTTAGCCAAAATAAATTCTTCTCATCTCCGGCTATTTCACCTCTGTGTTTCACATTCTGTCTAAACCCGCCTTATATTTTGGGTTATTTAATTTTACACTTCTTTATAAATTTATGCATGATAATATTATGTAAATATTGTGGTCATAATTATTTTGGGATCATTCCCTTGGACATAGAAGTCGTGATTTAAATTAGATGTCTCACAATAAATTTCCAACAAAAATTCATTTATAAAATCCGGATCTAAGTAAGGGATAAATTCCACAGTTATGACTAATTCATATCCGACTGGGGGTTGATTTTGGGAAATTGGAAGCAGATTCAACGAGTAGGTCTCACCTAGACTGAAAGGGTCTGTGTTTTAATTGAGAGTCTAGTACCTATTTAGGGAATGATTTTCAAATATCAAATATTTTCCAAAATTGCTGTGTGTTGGAAATCTGGTATTAAATATCACACAGAGATGGGGTCCACTTGGATTCAAATACGGTGTGATAGATAATTCTAGAGGAACAATACATAGGCCTTGGTTATTTTCTAAGATAGGGTTGAGTTCCTTTCAACTGCTATCCTCCTCTGCCAATGCCTATTTTTGAGTCCTGAGTGAGTGCATCCGGAATGAACTAATTTATTAGTTCGTTTCATTAGTTTGTATCTCATAACCACCCGACGGGAAGTGAACACTGTGAGCGGTTCACCGAGAATAGGGAATTCTTGATCCACACCCAGTCATTCTGACTGGGGGCTTTCTTTTACTACCAGGGTCAGACTTTCAAAAACCTCCGAGTGATAGGATTTTAAATGCTTTCTTTACCGCTTCTTTTACCGCTTTCTTTTAACTGCTTTCTTTAGAGGTCACTCGGTTGCATTGAGAGTTGCGTAACTGCTACTAGGACTGAGAGTTAAGGGATAGTTCAGGCTTGATTAGAATCTTTGGGTGTGACATGGGGGAATGATAGCGGTACTTGACACTTCAACTAATGATTTGTCAGGTGTTGCTTGTCCACCACAGATAAATAATATAACTTTGCAAGGCCTGTGAAGGGAGTTATGAGTCTGTGGTATCTTAGATTATGTTTCCTTAAGAGCATGTGAACTCTTACTGTAAGTACCTGTCTGTTAAAGGGAACATGGTACAGAGAACATGAGAATTAGCTAACTGAAGAATTATCCCAAACAAAGATCTGTATATAAAAATGGAAGTTTAACTGTGTTTCATCTGAGTCTTGTCCAATCTTTATTATTTTCTTCCTGTCCCTTCTGTCTCATTTTAAATCTGCTTTCTTAGAATAATCTTAATCGCTTTCTTAGATTAATTTTATTGCTTTCTTAGATTAAATTTAATTCGCTTTCTAGAATAATTTTACCTGCTTTATTTTAATTGCTTTCATAGCTTAGTTTAAATTCTGTCAAGTAGTTGATAGTCATAACACAAACTTGAATCGAGTAACCGAGTGGAAAATCTTAGTAAATGACGTGGGCCCTGCTTCCATCGCACATCCTCCAGTGAACGATCCGGTACTTACTATAAATATTGCAATTTTTGACTCCGTGCGATTTCGGGGGCACAGTTTCTTAACACGAGTAAATAAAAACGTGACAACCTAGAAATATATCCCTAATCCCAACTCCGCCTTCATAAATTGGTTTCATTAAATAAAATTGAAAACCGAGATTATTATTTTTCAGGAAATATTCATGACATGAAACTATGATAAGTTTCATGATGCAAACTGCCGGGGACCTTCAGTGTGACAGACTGAAGGACAAAGATTGAACTACCCATCCCGGCTGCACCGTGAAAGTTGTCAAAATTTTCATGCCGGGGAGGTCCATAACGCCATTTGAACTCAAAGTTTCCCCTCATGAGTAATAAAAAGAGAAATATATCCTTAAACCCCTTCCCATGAATCATAATTCTTTCCATTTAATAAATTTAACCTGGGATATTTTAGAAAATACTCGTGTTACGAAATTTGTCAAAAGTTTCAGCAGCAGTGAGGACATTGAGGGCAAGGAGACAATAGTAGTTTGATGAACTGTGAACGTTGTGGAAGGACGACGGAATCCCCAATTATGATCTGACTGTAATACCCGAGATTTTTATCGGCGTCCAAAGGAATAAAATTTATTTCTTTATCCAATCAAGGTCGAAATATCTCCGAGAAGAAGAAAATAATTTATCACAATAAATTATTGCTCGGAAATTAAACGCCGAAAGATTCAAAAATTCAAAATGGAATAAAAGAGGGAAAGGAAGCCCGAAGACATTCCATGAATCGAGTCAAAAGAATTGGAATTAAATTCAAGAAAGAAAAGAATTTTAATTCCAGGAACCCGTGAAGTCGGAAATAATTTAATTAGATAAATTGTTGCACGGGAGTCAAAAGACGACGAATTAGAAGCCGACGAATCCAAACGCGACGGACTCAAGATTTCGAGTACGGGATTAATTCGAGACGAGATTAATTTAAGATAAGAATTTATAATCCGAGAATGACCCGAAAAATCGAGCCCGAAAACGTAGGAGCACAGAAGTCCGGAAGAGAGGAGAAAAGGCCCGACGGGATCGCACGGCCCAGTCCGAACGCACGGCCCAGACCGGGCCGCGCGCCCGCCGCGCGCCCGTTGGCCTAGCACCGCGCCACCACCGCGCCAGTGCAGCATCAGCTGCCAACTTGCGCGATTATGCGATTTTCTTGCCATATTTTCGACCCCCGACTTTGGTAACTCAATCTTAAGCAAAGGAAAGGCTATATGGTCGGATTTGGAGGTGATGGGACTCATTATTTTCGACACACAACCCTAGAACAGCCCCCATTTCCTCCCAAACTCTCAAAACTTCTCCCTTGTTCATCCAAAACCGATCCGACGACTTTCCGATCATTTTCCGGCGACGAAAATTGACGAAGAAGGCATGGAGAGCAACATCTCTAGTGTTCCAGATTGTGGGGCCAACGGAAAGGAGACGGAGTAATTGAGACGTGTTCGTAGCAAGCGTGGGCGCCACGATCAATCCGAAAACGTCCTAGACATCATCCCCACTGTAAATTAATGCTTACTTGGTTTTGGGTGACTTAAAATGCAACCAAACGTAGGGATTTAACAACTCTAAAATCTGTCAACACGAAAAACCCCCGGCGCAACGATTTGGTGCGAATTTTTCGAACCCTTAAAACTTCTCAAACGGAAAAACTCAAAACACGAAAAGCGTTCCTAAGACATAGGCCTAGTTCGTGTAAAATTTTCATAATTTTTTATTGTGTTTTGCTATCCGAAAACGGCCTCCAACAAACCTGCTATAAAAGTCGAATTTGAAACTGTGACAGATTTGAAATCGGATCAAAACCCTTATTTCAAGAGTTCAAACTGAAAAACTCAAAACTAGACTTTTGATCCTAACACATTGAACTATGTTGTGTAAAAATTTCATCAATTTTCATCAACGTTTGCTTCCCCAAATCGATCCGAACATAAACTATGATTTAAAACCTTTTTCGAAATCTGATAGTGCAATGGTCCGAATTTGATGAGCATGGTTCTATATTTTCTAGTCCGATTTGATATTTACAATCTAAATAAAAGTTGTAGGAAATCATGTCTAGTATGTGCATATAAAATTTCAGAATTTTTGGAGTCCATTTGATATGTTAAAAGGTTGAATCTTTGAACGGTGTCGAATCTGAAACCTGACAGCATATTACTTTGGTGAAAGACTTGATTTTTGACTCGTATCCTTAACCCGGATCGGGAAACTTATACGAAACTTGTTCGTCTCTGTGTTTTCAAGTTACCGGTGAAATTTCAGAATTTTCGGACTTAAAATGAATTTCTAAGTAATTACGGAGTAAGACAACGACTTGTGTAAAGTTATATTTTGAGAAACTTGTGAAATTTACGAAATGTGTTCTTACCTTGCGGGTTTGATTCCCCAAGGGCGATTGTATGTTCTCCTGCGGGTTCGATTCCCCAGGATGTTTGTTGATTCCTATGGGTTTAATTCTCTAGGATGTATTTGAGTTCTTGCGGGTTCGATTCCCCAAGGGCGATTGTTTGTTTTCCTGCGGGTTCGATTCCCAAGGACGAGTGTTGATTCCTACGGGTTTGATTCCCTAGGATGCGTTTAAATTCTTGCGGGTCCATTTCCCCGAGAACAAGTTATACTAGATCATATCGAACAAAAGTGAAAGAGTGAAATCCTTAAAATACCAAGTCCTGAAGTCATGAGAAAATTTAGAGATTTGAATATTTTCTTTGTTTAAATTATGCCTTGCAAATCATTTTACCATGTAAATTGAATTATGATCACGTGGAAATCCTTGTGTTAAATTATGCCATTTATTTATTAGTGGATGATTAACTTAAATGGTGTATTACCTACAAGCATGATTTTATTTAATTTAATTAAAGGCTTTGAAACCCCTAAATCATGCTAGGTGTTAACTTACTCAGCACGTTTTGCTGACCCAAACCGTTTTTCCCCTTTTTCTTTCAGAGTATGAGGATTATGCATCATCATATGCATACATGGGAACATTTGGGGAAATCTCTATTTTAAATTCCTGCATTTAGTTACGACTTGCATGAACGAGCCTGTTTAACCCGTGTTTTGGCCATGTCGGCCCTATATTTAAATTCCGCTGCAATACATGTACTAAAATATTATTCTCCGCTGCAACTTTGATATTATTAATTTTTGTTATATATTTATAAATGGGCTATTTGAAATGTTTTAAATTCTGAAAAACCATAGCCTTGCATTTCTCTAACAAGCTCGGAGAAACCGCGTATTGCTAGGGGGGTGTGGCGGTGACATCCCGGCCTGGGTTATCAAATCCGGGGTGTTACAATGACCACCGCTAGAATTAGACGACGACGACGCTCCCGTAGTTTGATGAACTGTGAACGGCGGCGCCGGCGGCGGTGCCATTAATGCTTTCTTGATTTCAGAGGAGATATATGTTGATGATGAGAATTGAAAAGATTCAGAGATCAACTTGTGTGTCAAAGCATTTGACTTTAACACCGCAGGCATATTTATAGCTTAATATCAAGGTGTTTGGAGACGAAATTTATGATAAATTAAATTATTTAAAAAGATAAAATAACTTAAAATAGTATTCAATCAACTCTTTTTGAAACCGTTGTAAATATCAGCATTTTAGAATTAACTTATTACAGACAAAAAAAATTGCTTCAAAACTGTCAAACGGCTAATTTTCACTAATTTATTGCTCAAATTACTCACATAATCAGTTAACACCCAACAATTAATTCCCAAATAGGTCCAATAAAAAAGATTCAACTAGATTTACAATTTTAAAATTGTGCTACACATCCAAAATTAGGAGTCCATCTAACTATTACTCGTATTTGTTAGGCCCAATAAAAAAGATTCAACTAGATTTACAATTTTAAAATTGCTACACATCCAAAATTAGGAGTCCATCTAACTAGTACTCGTATTTGTTAGATGATTGTAATAAAATATGAAATAATTCATGGAAATATAAAATCTACTATTTAAATAACAAAATGAATTGAAAGAACAAAAACAGAGTACATTCAACTATTCAAGCACGCATATACTGCATTCTATGGGTATCATTCAACAAAATTCCCAGTGGAGATGATCTTATTGGGCAAACCTTCCATCATGGCCTCTTGCAGCTTTCCTTGTCGGACAATTCATTACCCTTTTTTTTTAATAACAAGAGACGCTCGAATGTCAATAAAGAAAAAAATTTGAAAATCTTAAAAAGGAAAAAAAAAAAACAGAGAGAGAAAGAGAACAAGGGAAAAAAAAAGTAATAATAAAAAACAAACTCAACTTCTAAAGATGAGGATCTTACCCAAGCCGTTAAGTTCGTACTTAACAATTTGTGGGTGGAAATAGGCTAGGCCGGGCTAGGTTTAAGCTTATACGGTCTGGGTCTACGTCGATTTTCATAGGTCCGAGCCTGGCCTATTACCTTTGATAGGCCTATGTTATAGGCCTAAGCCTGACCTATTTATTTAAAAAGGTCAGCTTCTAAGCTTTTTAAAAGCCTGATTAAGCCTATTTTAGAAATAAGTTTAAATTTTTTTTATATATCCGGATGTAATCATAAGGTTGGAAGACATAATTTATTCACTTGGGCAAGTTTTCATCCAAAACTATTTATATACGCGGTTGAACTATTTATATATGAGAAAAAACTCATAAATATTTTAAAATCTATATAAGATCAAATTAATAATTAATTTTACATAATACTTATAATACGACATATTTCTATGTAATAAATATAAATAGACTAATAATATGATAAATAGGCCGGCCTGGTAGGCCTAAAAGGCTTTTAATTAAGCATGGCCTAGGCCTATTTAGCTAAGTAGACTTTTAAATTAGCCTAAGCCTAGCCTATTTATAAAAAAAGTCTGGCCTGGCCGTTGGTAGGCTAGGCCATAGACCCCTGTCGGGAGTAGCCTGGCCTATTCCCACCCCAATTTACAATCCTATGGTTGGGGGTTTGATCGGCTCCTCCCAAAAATAAAAAATAAATATAATATGAAAAGGGGGCAAATAACAAGGCCCGTCATCTAGCAGGAATAACTCAATGGATTTAGTGTCGGTTTTACACGTAGAGCTGTAGCTGTTGGGAGTTGTACCTATAAATTTTTTGTATAAGCTGTTGTCAAAATTTATAATTTGAAGAGAAAAAATAATTAATTAAATTAAAAAGTAGCTTCCGAAAGTTCTAAAAACTACTTAGCGTATCTTTTGATTTTAGGAATTTTTCGAGCTGAACGGGGTTATTGTTTTGATATAAAATCTAAAGCTCTTCAAAGCTCCAAAAAATTTCTAAAAGTTGTATGCAGAACAGACCTAGCTTCCTTTTTGCCAAGAAATCAGCAACCGTATTCTCTTCTCATAACATATAAAGAAGTTCAATTTCAGGCTTGCAACAAGTAGCCTATGCACTTTTTGAACCAAAGGCTTCAGAGCCGGAATAACAACCTATATGAGAATATCCCATCCAATCCCATATTCATAGCAACATTTATGGCGTGGTGTTCTGTATGAATTATTTCTAGAACTTATTACTTATTTTTATTATAATCAGATCATACTAGATTCGATCAGATTAAATCAGATCAGACCAGATCAAATAAGATCAGATCAGACCAATTAAGATCAAATCAGACCAGACCAGATCAATTCAAACCAAACCAAACCAGATCATTATAATAAAATTATACTACTATAAACACACTTAATATTTTTAAAAAAATAAAAATTAAAAAAACAATTTACTATATATAGTATTATTTAAATATATTAATCACGTTCTTAATATATTTTAATAATATAAATACTTTCAATATTGTATATTTTTTATATTAATGAGTGCAGATCAATAAAATATTTTATAATAAATAATATAGAAATTATTAATTATGATAACAAGATATTTATTTCAAAAATGTAAAAACACAAAATATTGGAATTTTGAAAATATCATTTCGGGTTCTTCGATCTTTTCCCTTATCTTGTTTGTTCAATTCGGCCACTTGGCCTTTGTTTTGGTTTTTGGCACTTTGATCTCTTAGTTTTCGATTTTAGACACTTGATGATCCATGGCATTACTTTGTGGTATCAGAGCCATAGTCTAATCTCGAAAAGTTCCATGTATAGTTCATTAGGACTCTCACGCCATTTTTGTTGAATTTTAGTGGCGGTTTTATAGAGATTGTTGATTTTGTGCTTTTTTTTTTTGTTGAAATCCATGTATGCTTGTTCTTTGGATTTTAATTTCCCATGAGATGTGGTTGATGAATTGATCACATGTTGTTGATTGTTGAAATTCCCTATATTTTTGTTTGTCGAAATTCGGAGCCCTTGTTGAATGCCGTTGGTGCTAGTTTTCACTTCTTCATAATCATGATTGTATGGATTTGCATGTTTTAGCATCTCGGATAAATTGTTGAATTTCTTCCATATTGTTGAGAGTGGGCCGAGTGTTGGTTTTAACAATAGGGGGTTTATTTTGAATTTTGGGAGTTAGATTACTTGCACATGCTTTGCACATGGATTAGTTGGGAAGTTATGCTAATTAGGACCATTTAGGATGTTTCCCTAAAATTAGAACATACCTAGATGGTTACATGTTTCCCCAACTTTATTACATGATTAGTTAGTATAGCAAGCTTGATATCTTGTTTCTTTACCTTTTCACTAGTTGCACTTTCAGGATTGTTGAATTTGCTAGTTGGCTTGTTGAATGTTGTAGAAAGCTTAGTAAAACTGCATTGTTGAATATTTAGGCAAAAGGCACTCTCATACATCAAGTAAGAGCCGAGAGTATAAAAAAAAAATAAAAAAATCTGTTATAAAAAAAAAGAGTAAGCCGAGAGCTTAGTATAAAAAAAAATGAGAGAAGAAAAATAGCATTGCGGGAGGCCTTAGAATTTTTGCACTACTTGTTGAAAGCCGAATTTTTTGTTGAAATTGGTTTCCTGTATTTTTGATTCTTGGTTCGGTTTTGACATATAGGCCGAGGCTTGCTAGATTATTTTTGGAGTTTGTGTGTTGTGAGATCACTTCATATTGCTTGGGATTGTGTGTAGGATTTTCTCTTGTTGGATTGTTGGCATTAGTAGGTTGATTGTTGGAATCATTGTGAGACAATATTGGCAGATTGGATACACTTGTTTTCTTGTATGCTTTAATGTGTATTTTCATGTGATCTTCTTATCGGTTGTTCGGTTGTTGATTGAGTCGAGTTAGAGTATTTGCTTTCCTACTCTAAAGCGTACGTACATCAAGTTCCAACGTTGTCAAGTCCTAAATGCTTTGGGGCTGAATTTGATTGCTACTCACGACGTATCCTTGGGAACCCATTTTGCTAGTTGAGGATCACGGTTGAGTGACCGAGTGAACCCAAGTGAACCTACATCACTTGAGTGAGATTCCATCTTTTATTTTCTTGTTTTCTAACATCTTATACATATATTTTTGGTAGTGTTTTCTCTTGGTTTTGGGCAGCCATGACTACTTTGGATGACATTGCACGCATGTTTGAAGAAAATAATGAAGAGTGCAAAAGGCGGGAAGAACGCATTGAGAAGCGATTTGCTAGAATCAAGGA
The DNA here is from genome assembly GCA_030278955.1 of Hygrophila difformis. Taxonomy (NCBI): domain Eukaryota; kingdom Viridiplantae; phylum Streptophyta; class Magnoliopsida; order Lamiales; family Acanthaceae; genus Hygrophila; species Hygrophila difformis. The sequence goes on along the minus strand of JAOANR010000003.1, from coordinate 34,486,734 downwards.
AGGTTTTGAGACTACTTGAAGAGATGTTATGAAAGAAGTTGAGGAGAGTGTACGTATGCATGGCACGGCATTGACCACTCATTTGGAGAGAATGATGGAAAGGAAGCTTGAACGTGTCTATGATGATCTTGGTGGAAATCGAGGCCATGATGATCCGGAGAGTTCAATACATGTTTCTACATCTAGTGGAAGGCATACATCACGAGGAAGCTTGTCAAGGCATGGACGAGATCATGACCGAGCTAGGGCTAGTGGGGATGATCAAAGTCCTATACCGTATAGTGGAGCAAGATGTGTGCCACGAGCTAGACATGATGATGAAATGGACCGAGAGGCACCAAGGGTTGATCGAGCCAATCGAACACCACGGGCTAGACATGATGATCATGCAAATGAGCCTAGAAACCGAAGGCATGTACCAAGGCGAGATGAGCTACATGAAAGTGAATCCGATGAGGATTTTGAGGTACAAGGCCGTAGGCATAGAGTCCGCTATTATGGTGATGAGTTGAAAAGTATTAAGTTTCATATTCCTAGTTTTAAGGGGTCAAGTGATCCACATGAGTTTTTAGAGTGGAAAAGTAAAATGGAAGTATTATTTGCTTGTCATGATTACTCCGAGTTTAAGAAAGTGCAGGTTGCCATTGTTGAATTTAAAGAATATGCCATGACTTGGTGGGAGAAGCATAGGCGAGACATTCACCGAAGAGGTGCAAGGCCAATTGAGACTTGGAGAGGCTTAATCCGAGCTATTGAGGAAAGATTCATACCACCATTCTACATGGAGGATCAAGAGCTTAAGTTGCAATCCTTGATGCAAGGCAACAAATTCGTGGAGGAATATGCCAAAGAAATGGAACTCTTGATGATGAGGACACAAATGGAGGAGCGGAATAGTGTGACTCGAGCTAGGTTCTTAAAGGGCTTGAGACGTGACATACATGATGTGGTCAACTTACAAAGATTTGGATTGTTGAATGAAATGGTGCACTATGCTATTAAAGTGGAGGATCAATTTTCTAGGAGCAAACAAAAGTATTACTACAAGGAGGCATCATCAACTAAAGAATCATCCTATGCTAAGGAGTTCCAAGAGGAGACCATGAAGAGCAAGACTTGGAGGGAACCAACAAAGCAAGAAGAGAAACAACCTTTGAAGAGGACGGATGCCTATAGACAAAAAGGGGAAGTTCCTAAATCTAGTGAGAAAGTTAAAAATGTTACTTTCTTTAAGTGTAATCAAAAGGGGCATTATGCTTCTAGTTGTCCTACTAAGAAGACTTTGATTTTGCATGAGGATGGCATCTATGAATTTGTTGATCTTGTAGGTACTTCAAGTGAAAGTGAAAGTGATGAAGATGAGAGGACAAAGGAACTAGTAGATGAAGGGAATGAATCTTCATCTTCATTGGTAACTATGAGGATGCTTGGACATATGCCAAAAGGAGATGAAGAAGAGGATCGGGTTAAAGAGCAAAGGAACAATCTATTTCATTGTAGATGCAAGGTCCAAGGGAGGAATGTCTCGGTGATCATAGATAGTGGAAGTTGCACCAATGTGGTATCTTTGTACACCGTGAAGAAATTATCATTGCCATTGATCAAACATCCTTTACCATACAAGCTTCAATGGATGAATGAAAGTGGAGAGCTTAAAGTGACACATCAAGCTCAGGTACCCGTGTATATTGAAGTCTACAAGGATGAGATCTTATGTGATGTCACTCCTATGAGTGCATGTCATTTGCTACTTGGATGGCCTTGGCAATCCGACAAGGCTATTCAATATGATGGTCTTTTAAATAGAATTTCTTTCTTACATGATAATAATAAAATTGTTATTTCATCCCTTTCTTTGAAGGAGGTACAAAAGGATCAAGAAGGCCTAAGAAAGAGGATGAAGGAGGTTGAACATTTTTTTGAAGGAACCAAAGAAGAAAGGAAAAAGAGTTAGCAACAATGAAGAGGATGAACTTCAAAGATCAAAAGTGTTAACTTCTTATGGTATTGGTAAAAGGGAAGTTAGAGATTCTACTTCTAGCTTTTGTTTTCTTTTGAGAAAAGATTTAAGTGATGAATCAAGTGCTTATGATATGTGCTTTAATGTCTTTTCTAATGTGAGCTATGCGGATTGGTGCAAGATGACTTACAAGTTCCATGCTTGGGATGAGGATACAACAAGAATAATTTTACTTTTTGATTGTTTCGAGTATGTTTAAGGCTTAAATTATTTTTAATTCTTGTACATGGACATTATGGACTTTGGTGTACTTATTAAGTGGTACTTGGGAGACCACATGCAAGCTTTCATAGGTTTAGGGCACTTTTAGTTGTTTCCAATGCAATGTTTGCATCTAACCTTGCTTGTAGGAGTGAGAATGAAACCATGGCACTTGAAGAAGAATTTGGAGAAGATCATGAAGATCTTGAGGAGGAAAGCTCAAATGAGGTTTATTCTTTTAAATTTGAAGTTGATGAGCTTAAGGTAGAAAATCTTTTACTACCTTCTTTACATTCTAGCATAAAGCATGTGGAATATTTTGAAGTAGAAGATAAGTATGCTAGTATGTATGAATATCACTATATGAATCCTTTACCATATTCTTTTATTTCTAGCATGACTTATGAGCCTTGTTGGAAAAGTGATGATACTTATGCTAGATTGTTTGGGCAACATCATTCTTTATCATATCCTTTAGATTCTAGCACAAGGCATGAGCATTATTTGAGAAATGATGATTGGTATACTAGAGTACTTGAGCATTGCTATATAGACCCTTTTATGTCTTATGAGCATTACTTGAAGAGTTTTGATATACATGCTAGATTACTTGAGCATTATCTTGTGGATCCTTTTAAGAGTTGTGATGAACTAAGCATGCTTAGAAGATTTATTAGGATCTACCTTTACTTTTACATGCCTTATAATTCTAGAATGTTTACTAGATTCCTCGTTAAGTTTTCATGGCATGTAACACTCTTATTACTATGTTACAAGTTTAAACTTGTTAAGAAGTTGTTAAGAAGTTTGAGAGTATACTTAGATATCGTGGGTATCGTTTACATATTTGTAGTATACTATTTTGTCATACTCTCTTATATGGGCATAATCTTTTGTAGGAACATTTGAGATAAGCTTTGGAGTCCAAAGCTTTTCAAGGGGGAGAGTGTGACGAGGACGTCTAGTCCGACAAACTTGTCCAAACAAGAAGATCTACTTGAGATTGGAGCAAATGACAATGAGAAGGATGCAAGCATACTTGGAAGCCAATTTAAAGGAGCTTAAAGGCATGAAGAAGCATTCAAGAGAGTTGATGACGTGGCACGAGATGATGTGGCGCATGATGACATAGCGACATCCGAGTTCCAAGGTGGCATCAAGAAGCTAGATGGAAGGAATGAGCAAGTTTGGACAAGAGAAAAGGAAGAAAGAGGCTTCAAGGAAGAAAAGACATGTTATGGGGCATGTTCACCAATGTTTTTATTACATGCCTAAAAACACCCTAGTTTAGGATTCTACTTATGTTTCCCTACTTAGGATGGTCTCACTAATGCATGTATAATGAAACATCCTAATACTAGGTATGCTAAGATCATACTAGGATCATGTCTTAAAGGAAGTTGTGTTTGTGAGAAGTTATTGAGAAGGAGTTGGAGGGAGGTTGAGAGAAGGTTCTTAGGGCCTTGTTTGGCCGATCCCTTATTCATTTTAGGGGTATTATGGACGCCTACTTGGGGCTTTAAAAGGGGATCATCCCTCATTTGTAACACTAGCTTTTGATTGAATGAGAATTTCTTCTTTTGAAATTGAAGAAAGTGTTCCTCATTTCCTTTCAAGTGTGATACTTGAATCTTGTACACCTTACATACTTCCCTACCACCCTCAAACCACCACAACCACCATCCTTTTCCCCATCACCTCTTGGCCGTGCACTTCAAGGAAGATATGGAAATCGGGTCCTTGATCTAGAATCTTGGGTTCGTAGCTCTTGGAGGCGAAAGGAAAGGCGTCCATGAAGCTTTGGAGTATGAAGGACTTTTCAAGACAACGGATGGTTCGCCTCTAGAAGGGTCGGGGTCTTTCGTGTCAAGAATTCTCCCTCTGTTTTTTATTCTTGCTCCGGACCCACTGTGCACGCAGTCCAACGCACATTATAAACCATTAATAACTCAAGTTTGACACAAGTAAAAATTCTAAAAGTTCGATATTTAAAAACTATAAGATAAGACGAATCTAACAAGATCCCAATTGGCTATATTTTAACTTGTATAACTATGATAAAACTTTAAGTTAAAGTGTGTATATGAACAGTAGCATATTTGGCAATGGAGCATCAATAAAAAAACGGAGGGAGTATTTTCCATCTTCCTACAAACAAACAAGTGAAATGTCATGATAGAACACAAAAAATTCAAAAATAAGAAAAATTCAAAAGAAACAAAATGGTAAAACTTGGGTTGCCTCCCAAGAGGCGTCTTTCTTTAACGTCTTGGGCTAGACAACCAAATGCTTGTTCACTCTATAAAATCCACCGAAGTAGCATTCTCTTCCTCTTGGGCACAAAATCCTTCAATGTATGGCTTGAGACGATGTCCATTAACAGTATATGTTTTCTCCTCGTCAAGCTTCGAATTTTTACTACACCATAGGGTAAAACATGAGTAACAACTAAAGGGCCAATCCATCTTGAACGAAACATACGTGAGGAAAGTTTAAGCTTTGATCGCACAACAACACTTTCTATCCAATATTTAATTCTTTCCTAGAAATTCTTTGGTCATAAAATTCCTTTGTTTTCTCTCTTCCCAGGAAGGCATATTTCAAATTTGAAGATAAAGGCTTTAATTCCAACTTAGGGGCCGTCTCCAGTAACTCTTCACCAGCTGCATCATCTCCAATTTCTTCCGGGTGGTTGAGGAGTGCAGCTTCTAAGGGATCCTTTCCACTTTGTCGAAAAATATTCTGCACAAATTCATTAACTATATCTACACTAAAACAATCATGAGATGCAACTGGATATTTCAAGGCGTCAAAAATATTGAATTGAATTTTCTCACCATCAAACTAAGTAGTTAAAGTTTCATGCCTTACACCAATTTTTGTTTGTCCGGTGCACATAAATGGACGTCCAAGTAACACGGGTGATGGATTGGGAGAATTATTATCATACATATCCACAATATAAAAATCGACAGGGAAAATTAATTAATTAACTTGCACAAGAACATCCTCAATCATACCCTCGGGATAAACATTGGTTCTATCTGCTAGTTGAATTATTATACCGGTTTCCTTCAATGGTATTTATCTACACACTTTCCCGCTCAAACTCATTTTTCCCTCACAAAACCTATTCCTTTTTTAATTCTCTCTCACACACATTAATTTATTCACAAAAATGCTACTTACCAATATAGAAAGAAAATTCCAATCAATACCATTCCAAATTTCCCATTCTCTTTCGGTTTTGGGTTGCCAGGCCGCTTCTAATTCCAGAACAGAACATAACAGAAAATACGATGCCCGTCTTCACTGGATTCTCGGACAGCCGCCGCCTTTCTTCATCTCCGTCCCTGTCTCTGTCGTCGCCTACATCTTCGTCGTCTTACAGGTTGTCTTTCAACTCAACTTTTCCCATTTCTGGTACTTTAATCCCGCTAAATCCCATCAGAGCCCTAAACCACTCTCCACTTTCACGAATGGCCAATCCATTCACTTTTTAATATTTTCGATTTACAGTTTCAGTTCATGAAGAAATAAATGATGATGATGAATAGCATAGCGGAGGAGGAAGACCTCAAGTTCAATCAGCGGCAAGTTCGACCACTCTACAACAATCCAATTCGATTCAGGGATGAAGGATACCTCACCACTGCCGTCTGCGTCCGCTCCTCTGCCATCGCGTCAATATTGAATATTTATTTTTATTTTCTTTATTTCTATATTTTTTGTATTAGTTAGAATAGCAGTGTTCTTTAATCATTAACAGTTATGGCACTAATCTTGAATCGTGGTTCTTATTAGGTATCTGCAGTATTCTTGGTGTGATTTGTGATGGCATGTATGGTTCTTGGTTATTGCTTAAATGGATTTACTCTTGCTTTTATTTTGTGTGGCAAAGTCAAGTTTCGGGGAGCTAAAAAATCCATTGGAAGTTGTACTTGCTTGTGCAGGTTTGGGGACTATGCGTTCTAGGTTGTGTTATGTTTGTTCAGCATATGGTTATGCTATAATAATTTCTTATTCCTCTGCCATTATATAGAAATGCAGTGTCGTGCTTATATTTTTATTTATTATTTTCTCTTCATCTTATCCCTTTATTTTTTCAATTTTTTCTCTTCACCTTATCCATTTCTTTATTTTGTTGTTGTTGTTCAGGATCTAAACATGGGGTGTCATTTGGTGAGATTTACTCTTCCTTGCTTACGAAATGCATTTCGTTTTTGGACGTTGGGGTTGTTTTAATAGGTTGTTAATACCTTCCAGGGACGTTGTTTGTTTGAATTTTTAATCTGTCCGTTCTTTTCCGACATCATATGACAAGGATTGCCCTATTTTGTTTATTTCCTAGTAAGTTCACAGGGTACGTAGGCAGCTTAGAAGTTTTAATTCTAAGTTCAGTCATAAATTAATAAAACAAACAAAAGTCCTTAGCACGAGAAAAGCCGAAACACAACTTCGAGGACGAAGTTGATTCTTAAGGAGGGTAGACTGTAATACTCGAGAATTTTGCAACATAAAATAAATAAATAACTAAAAAAATAAATACATAAAGAGAAAAGAAATGAGAAATGAAATCTAAACTAAAAAGGAATTAAAGTTCCAATACTAAAGACAATTTAATCGAATAAATTGTACACGGAAACCCGACACCAATGAACTCGAGAATTCGAGGCCAATATTAAATCTAGACCCGAGTAAAAATTAAGATAGGAAATAGGAGCCCGAAAATATCCTGGAAATCGGAATCCGAGAACATAGAGGGATAGAAGTCCGAAAGAGAGGAGGAAATGCCCGACGGATCGCATGACCCGCCCGGACCGAAGTCTAGGCGTGGATCGCGCGGTGGCCGCGCGGGGTTTCCCCTAGCCGCGCACCAACCCCGCGCCAAAGGACAGAAACGGCTGTTGCGTGATTTTCTCGCCCGAATCCGGATTTTTCGACTTCGGTTGCTCACCTTGCGGCTCAAGACTCACTAAGGCCGACCTTGGACATCCTCTAGGTCCCTTACCTCTATAAATAGTCGTCCCAGTCTATCCCGAATACTTTTCAAAACTTTCATACTCTCCATACGTTCGAAAACCCTAATCCCGGAGTCGTTGGAGGCACGAGACCAAGAGAGGGACTGTTTTGGACGAATTCGGAGTCGTCTATCGTCGTGGTAAGTTCTGATCCATTCGTTCCTTTACGTTCTTGATTTGAAAATGAATCCTAACTTAATCTTTTTCCTTTCTACACCACGAACCGGATCTAGAACGAAGAACCCGACGAACCAAGGAGATAAACGGTGGACTGGAAGCCACGCCTCCGAATCGACGACCCGAGACGATCACGAATTCTGTAAGTTAATACTTACATGGTTTGGGAGACTTAAAATTCACCTAATCTAAAGATCTAAACCAAGAACGTAAAATATGTCAAAACGAAAACCTCTACGGCGCAGCGTTTTTGCACGATTTTTCCGAACCCTTAAAACTATTCAAACGAGAAAACTTAAAACACAAAAAACGTTCCTAAGACATAGATCTATCTTCTGAAAAATTTTCGGAATTTTTCATTATTTTTGGATATCTGAAATCGACCCCGAACCGAATTGTTCTAAATCTGAATCTTGAAATCGTGACAGAACTTAGGTCCGAACTTCTAGACCGATTCAGAACTTTAGTCGAACATGAAAGTTGTAGATATATGTCTTAAGTATCTCTTTGTAAAATTTCATCAATTGTCGAGTTAGTTTGCTATGGTAGATTTTGAAATCTTGAAACTGCTGTTGAAATTTTCGGACAGATTTGTAACCTTATAGAAATCTACATTTTTGACTTATTTCCTTAACTCGAATCGAAAAAGTTAAAACACGAAACTTGTTCGCCTCTTTGTTTTCGAGTCACTGGTAAATTTTCATAATTTTCGGACTTAAAACTGATTTTTAATTAATTTTGGAGTAAACAGTGATTTATCGAAGTCAAATCTTGAAATTCTTGTTGAAACAATGAAATTAGCCCTTAAGGTTTAAACGAGTAGAAATTCTTCAATAAAGTACATGAAATAAGAATTTTGAAAAATCCCCTTACAAACTTGATCAATTAAAATTAGGGGTGAGTGCTCTGCAGGGTGCCTCCCTAACTATTCACTTCGTGCCTTTATGGACGATGGTGACCCCGCGCGAAATTTGAGATACATTGCCAAAACGGCATGAGATATATGGCCTACACTCTCGTGAATATCCATATGGGTTTCCCGAGGCTCCGGAGTGGTACTGGGTATGGCAGATACGGTTGCGGCCGCCGGACTACCGGCTAAACTTGACGAGATTGCAATGCATTCGTGAAATACTGAAATACTGAATCTTTGGTGTAATGGGGATAATTAAAATGTTTATCTTTGGTCTATTTAAATTATTTAATGCTTTGTTTATATTAGTTATGGCTTTTACTTTGAATTATGTTAAATGTGTTTTTAATTAGAGCCATGAATTAAATTATGCAAGTCATTTAGTTAATTGAATTAAAATGTTTATGATTTAATGGCATGCTTTTATTTAAGTATTAAATTAATGGCTTTGAAACCCTACGATTATGTATGTGTTAACTTACTCAGCAAGTTGTGCTGACCAAACCATTTATTTCCTTTTTCTTACAGAGTATGTGGAATGAGCATGAGCATGTACATGCATGGGATTTTGGAATTTTTATATTTTAAATTCTTGCATTAGACTATAGTATAAACGTGCCTGTTTAACCCGTGTTTTGGCCATGTTGGCCCTACTTACATTTTTCGCTGCAATACTTATACTTAGATATTGTTTTTCCGCTGCATTATGATATTACCTTCGAACTTATATCGTATGGGCTGTTTTTAAATGTTTTAAATGTTTTAAATTCTGCAATACTTAGCTTTGCATCTCTTTAACAAGCCCGGAGAAACCGTGTCTTGCTAGGGAGATGTGGCGGTGACATCCCGACCTGGGTGACAAAAAATCGGGGTGTTACAAAGTTGGTATCAGAGCCCGGATATTTTAAAACTACTATTTTCAAACCATTATTATTTTTAAACTACTATTATTATTAATATTATTATTTTTAAGTGTGCACTAGCATTTTGACTATTATTTTAAATTCTAAAGTATTAGTTCCATGGAATAAATTTTTATTTTTTTTAAAACCCATGGAAATTAGAAAAAATATATATACAGTGCATGAATTATTTTTGGGGGAATCATCATTTGCATATGCATACTGCATTACCTTTATTTAGAGAACTTAGAATCTTGGCGAAGTTTAACTTAGATCTCTTGCTTGCGTTAGATGGCGAACCAAGACATGATGAACCTAATGGTCAAAATGATGAACGCTCACTTCGACTCCCAACAAACCATAGAACAAATGAAACATCGTATAGCTTAATTGGAAGCAAATCTGCACCACATGGGCAACTTAAGAGAGGCGGACCACCACCGTATAAATCAGCTCGAACACCAAGTCCAAACCCTTACCACACAGAACCTAGTTTTGAAGGACCTTGTTGTCGCTCATGGGGAGGACTTGAACCACATTATCGACGACCTATTTTTAGTAGACACCACTTTTGCTAAGAAAATATTTCCATTTTTGTATACCTTCTCACTTGTACTAAAAATTTCTTTTAAGGAAATAAAATACAAGATTTATTTACGAAAAAAATAATTAAATCTGGACAGACCTGTCCGAAAAAAAAAATTGAAATAAAATAAAATAAGATAAAATAAAACCCAAAATCATACGGCACTTCTCAGTTCGATCGAGCACTACGTGCAAAATTACAAACACATTTATAAATATTGTTTAGACTATATATTATTTTCACAAGTCCTAATCTACAATATTTGTAACAGAATGGCACCCAGAGGTAGACCGAGGACCCAACATGCTCCCCAAAATACTACAGAGGTCCCACCAAATGAAACGGAACCTGTAGAAGCACAACCCCAAGGTGCGCAGGACGCCCCTGCACCGAACAATGTGGGCGATCGTCTTCGGACGCTAGAGGAGATCTTGATTGCGCTAGGGAACGCGCAAGTCAATCAGGGTCAAGCTGCGGCGGTACCTCCGCCCCAAGCTCGCCCCAACTATCTGGCAATGGTGAATCCTTACCAGCCGCCCCACTACGCTGGTGAGGAGGATCCAGCAAAACTGGAAGAATGGATCTGGACCTTTGACAAGTTGCTGGGTGCAGTCTAATGTCCGGAAGGAGAGAGAGTGCACGTCGCTTCGTACTACTTGGAAGGCGAAGTGGACGACTGGTGGCAGGCGACTCAAGCAAAACTGCAAGAAGATGAAGAGCCCTACTCGTGGGCGGAAATCATGGAGCTGCTCAGGGATAGATTCTATCCCTTGAGTACTAAAGCAGCGATGTACAAAGAGTTTATGTCGCTGAGACAAGGAGGCCAGACCGTGCAAGAGTACTGCACTCGGTTCAAGGAGCTTGTGAGATTCGCACCAAGATTAGTACCCACGGACGCGGAGAAAGCTCAGAAATTTGAAAGGGGCTAAACCTGGCAGTGCGCGAGGTGATCACAGGGGTACACTACCCTGATCTGCGAGCCGTGTACGACCGCGCTGTGGCAGTGGCGCGGGTACAACAACTGAAAAGGGGAGTGAGTGGGGAGTCCAGCCGGGGCCCCCAAGACAAGAGGAACAAGGACGCGAGAGGTGAGAACAATGCGGGAAGGAATGAGCAGCGGAGAGGGTCGAATAGGCCGCAGCAAACCAATAATGGAAGGAGGTTTAACTAAGAAGAACTGTTACCACCCTGCCCGAGGTGTGGGCGACCCCATCTGGCGAGGGGATGCCCTCAACAGGGGGCATGCTTTCAGTGTGGTCGCATGGGCCACATACGTCGGGAGTGCCAAACAAGGATTGAAAACATAGCGAAAATGGAACACTTGGTCACGGGGCAGGGACAGCCTCAAAATAAAAACGGACGGAACTACAACAATCAGGGGTACAGACCCCCTCAAAATCAATTTAGGCAGCCGAATCAGAATCAGAACCAACGTCCTCAACCACCTCAGAATCAAAATCAACAGCAAGATCAGCAGCCGAATCAATTTAGGCAGTCGAATCCGAATCAGCAAGGCAATCAAGGACGCCCTATGGGGAGACTTAACGTGGTTAACCCAGCGGACGTGCCTGCACAAGTAGAAGTGATGGCAGGTACATTTCATGTCTTGAATACACCCCTTAGAGTTTTATTTGATTCTGGAGCTAGTTGCTCAATCATAGCATCAAGAATAGTGCCTGAGTTAGATCTACCTAAGTGCGAGATAATTAGCTTAGGAATTCAATTGCCTTCAGGAGATGTAGTAGCTTGCTCTAAACGACATAACGGAATTCCTATAGTAATCAAGAACGTAGAATTCTTCGCAAACTTAGTAGAATTTAACTTAAGGGACTTTGACATGATACTGGGGATGGACTGGTTATCCTAGTATAAAGCGGTGATCGAATGCCAGAAGCAAAAGATCACCCGGTCAAAAAGTAGGGGAAAGAGAGTTATCTTTTACTCTCAGCCCCCTAAGAGGAGCAACAAAATCGTTAGTGCCCTCAAACTAAGTAACTTGATGCGTAAGGGGTATAAATTATATGCGTGCTACGTTCACAACCTTCAGGCGGAAGAGAGCAAGGTTGACAGCATTCCAGTGGTAAGAGAGTACCCGGACATGTTTCCTGAAGACATTCCGGGCATGCCACCAGAGTGAGATCTTGAATTCACTATAGATCTCATTCCGGGAACCGAGCCTGTCTCAAAAGCTCCGTACCGGATGGCACCTTTGGAAATGAAGGAGTTAAAGGACCAACTCGAGGAGCTGTTAGGAAAAGGGTACATAAGGCCGAGTACTTCCCCCTGGGGAGTACCGGTTTTATTCGTCAAGAAGAAAGACGGAGGATTACGTCTCTGTATAGATTATCGGGGACTGAACCAAGTGATGATTTAGAATAAGTACCCATTTCCAAGAATTGAGGATCTCTTTGATCAACTAAAGGGAGCTTCAGTATTCTCGAAGATCGACTTGCGATCTGGGTATCACCAGTTGAGGATCGCCGAGAAAGACATTCCGAAGACGGCATTTCGAACTCGATATGGCCACTACGAGTTCACAGTGTTATCCTTCGGGTTAACAAATGATGAACCTCGTGAACAATGTGTTTAGAGAATTGTTAGATCAGTGTGTCATGGTGTTCATTGATGAAATCCTGAACTACTCGAAGAGCGAGGAGGAGCATGCCCAACACTTACATCAAGTGTTAGGGATCTTGCGAAAGAACCAACTATACGGCAAGTTGTCCAAATGCGATCTCTGGTTAAAGGAAGTAGCATTTCTTGGACATATAGTATCCGTTGATGGAGTCTCAGTGGATCCAGCGAAAGTTTCTGCCGTAACGGAGTGGGCAGCACCAACGAGTCCAACGGAAATAAGGAGTTTCCTTGGATTGGCTGGGTACTATAGACGTTTCGTGAAGGATTTTTCGAAAATCGCACGTCCTTTAACCCAGCTACTGAAGAAAGGAGTAAAATACGAGTGGACAGAGGCGTGTGAGGCTGCGTTTCAAGAATTGAAGAAATGACTCACAACGACACCCGTATTGACGCTACCATCAGAGAATGGTGACTTCGAAGTTTACAGCGATGCTTCGAAGGAAGGTTTAGGTTGTGTCTTGATGCAAGACTCGAGGGTCGTTGCATACGCATCACGCGAACTGAAACCTCACGAAGAAAATTACCCGACACACGACTTGGAGTTGGCAGCGGTCGTTTTCGCTCTAAAGATATGGAGACATTATCTCTATGGGCGAAAGTATCGAATGTTCACCGACCACAAGAGCTTGAAATATATATTCACTCAGAAGGAGTTGAATCTGAGACAATGAAGGTGGTTGGAACTTATTAAGGATTATGATTTAGAAATATCCTAGCATGAAGGGAAGGCAAATGTGGTAGCCGATGCCCTAAGCCGGAAAACCCAACACGTGACAAACTCGTTGGTAATTCCACCGGCATTGTATATGGATTTGGCAAGATTGGATGTGGAACTTGTGCATCCGGGCACAGTGAGTGAAACGATCAACGCGATGATTGTAGAAACTCCAATATTGGACGAGATTAGACTCGCCCAACCGGGCGACGCAAAATTGGAGAGGATAAAAGAGTATATTGCCGAAGGTAAGGCCATAGGATTTGCTATCCATGAGGATGGAAGCATTCGCTTTAAGGGGAGATGGTGCGTGCCCCAGAAGTGTGCCAAGCTAAAGCAAAGATTGATGGAAGAAGGACATAACACGCCATATTCGGTGCATCCCGGAGGCGACAAACTTTACAAAGATCTGAAGAAGATCTATTGGTGGCCGAGAATGAAGAAGGAAGTGGCAGACTTCGTGGCGAAATGCCTCACCTGCCAAAAGGTTAAGGCAGTGAGACATAAACCCTTAGGGTTGATGCAACCACTGGAGATTCCAAGTTGGAAGTGGGATAGCATCTCAATGGACTTTGTCTCGGGATTACCGCGATCACCTAAAGGCCTGAACAAGATTTGGGTGATTGTGGATAGGCTAATGAAGACGACCATATTTACCCCGATGAAGGACACGTGGACTATGGACCAATTGGCCCGAGCCTACATTGATAATGTGGTACGACGACATGGAGTACCACATGACATCATTTCCGACAGAGATAGTAGATTCGTCTCTCATTTTTGGATGGAGTTACAAAAAGCTCTCGGTACTCAAATCAAAATGAGCACCGCATTCCACCCAATGACGGAAGGACAAACCGAGAGAACAATCCAAACACTAGAAGACATGCTGAGAGCATGTGTGTTGGAATTTAAGGGAAATTGGAAAACTCATTTACCCTTAATTGAGTTTTCCTATAACAATAGCTACCATGCTAGCATCGGCATAACACCTTTTGAGGCGTTGTATGGACGAAAGTGCCGAAGCCCGTTGAGCTGGGAAGAAAACGATAAGTCGGTGGTAGTGGGACCACAACTTGTCGAAGAAATGGCTCAACAAATAAAGGTGATCCAAGGGAAAATGAAAGCCGCTCAAGACCGTCAGAAGGGTTATGCTGACGTGAGACGACGAGACCTAGAATTTCAAGTACGAGATAGGGTCATGCTAAAGATATCACCCATGAAGGGAGTGATGCGCTTTGGCAAACGAGGTAAGTTGAGTCCTCGATACATAGGACCTTACGAAATTCTAGAACGAGTCGGAAATTTGGCCTACCGACTGGCTTTACCGCCACAATTAGATCGAGTTCATAATGTCTTCCATGTCTCACAACTAAAGAAATATGTGCCGGACCCGACACATGTACTTCAGCCGGAAGTGATCGAACTCGATGACGATCTGACTTACAAAGAAGTTCCAGTGCGAATTCTAGACGTTAAGGAGCGAGTAACGAGGAATAAAACCGTCAAGATGGTTAAGGTTCTTTGGTCGAACCATGAAAGTGAAACCGCGACTTGGGAATTAGAATCCGATATGAGAGAGCGATACCCGACACTGTTCCAAGCCGACACCGACACAGTTATGGGGACATACTGTAATCTTAAGGGGGAGAGGATGTCACACCGTATTTTTTTTCGTGTTTTCGTGCATTTTTGTAAACAAACAAACAAATTCAACTTGTTTTGAACTACGTTAGGGCTTGATCCCTTCACAGGGTACGTAGGCAGCTTAGAAGTTTTAATTCTAAGTTCAGTCACAAATTAATAAAACAAACAAAAAGTCCTTAGCACGAGAAAAGCCGAAACACAACTTCGAGGACGAAGTTGATTCTTAAGGAGGGTCGACTGTAATACTCGAGAATTTTGCAACATAAAATAAATAAATAACTAAATAAATACATAAATAAATAAATAAATAAAGAGAAAAGGAAATGAGAAATGAAATCTAAACTAAAAAGGAATTAAAGTTCCAATACTAAAGACAATTTAATCGAATAAATTGTACACGGAAACTCGACACCAATGAACTCGAGAATTCGAGGCCAATATTAAATCTAGACCCGAGTAAAAATTAAGATAGGAAATAGGAGCCCGAAAATATCCTGGAAATTGGAATCCGAGAACATAGAGGGATAGAAGTCCGAACCTTGCGGGCCAAAGTCCAGGCGTGGACCGCGCGGTGGCCGTGCGGGGTTTCCCCTAGCTGCGCGCCAACCCCGCGCCAACGGATAGAAACGGCTGTTGCGTGATTTTCTCGCCCGAATCCGGATTTTTCGACTTCGGTTGCTCACATTGCGGCTCAAGACTCACTAAGGCCGACCTTGGACATCCTCTAGGTCCCTTACCTCTATAAATAGTCATCCCATTCTATCCCGAACACTTTTCAAAACTTTCATACTCTCCATACGTTCGAAAACCCTAATCCCGGAGTCGTCGGAGGCACGAGACCAAGAGAGGGACTGTTTTGGACGAATTCGGAGTCGTCTATCGTCGTGGTAAGTTCTGATCCGTTCGTTCCTTTACGTTCTTGATTCGAAAACGAATCCTAACTTAATCTTTTTCCTTTGTACACCATGAACCGGATCTAGAATGAAGAACCCGACGAACCGAGGAGATAAACGGTGGACTGGAAGCCACGCCTCCGAATCGACGAGCCGAGACGATCACAAATTCTGTAAGTTAATACTTACATGGTTTGGGAGACTTAAAATTCAACTAATCTAAAGATCTAAACCAAGAACGTAAAATCTGTCAAAACCAAAACCTCTACGGTGCAGCGTTTTTGCACGATTTTTCCGAACCCTTAAAACTATTCAAACGAGAAAACTTAAAACAAAAAAACGTTTCTAAGACATATATCTATCCTCTGTAAAATTTCGGAATTTCTCATTTTTTTTGTTATCTGAAATCGACCCCGAACCGAACTGTTCTAAATCTGAATCTTGAAATCGTGACAGAACTTAGGTCCGAACTTCTAGACCGATTCAGAACTTTAGTCGAACATGAAAGTTGTAGATATATGTCTTAAGTATCTCTCTGTAAAATTTCATCAACTTTGGAGTTAGTTTGCTATGGTAGATTTTGAAATCTTGAAACTGCTGTTGAAATTTTCGGACAGATTTGTAACCTGACAGAAATCTACATTTTTGACTTATTTCCTTAACTCGGATCGAAAAAGTTAAAACACGAAACTTGTTTGTCTCTGTGTTTTTGAGTCACTGGTAAATGTTCAGAATTTTCGGGCTTAAAACGGATTTTTAATTAATTTTGAAGTAAACAGTGGTTTATCAAAGTCAAATCTTGAAATTCTTTTTGAAACAATGAAATTAGCCCTTAAGGTTTAAACGAGTAGAAATTCTTGAATAAAGTACATGAAATAAGAATTTGAAAAATCCCCTTACAAACTTGATCAATTAAAATTAGGGGTGAGTGCTCTGCAGGGTGCCCCCTAACTATTCACTTCGTGCCTTTATGGACGATGGTGACCCTGCGCGAAATTTGAGATACATTGCCAAAACGGCATGAAATATATGACCTACACTCTCGTGAATATCCATATGGGTTTCCCGAGGCTCCGGAGTGGTACTGGGTATGACAGATACGGTTGCGGCCGCCGGACTACCGGCTAAACTTGACGAGATTGCAATGCAATCGTGAAATACTGAAATACTAAATCTTGGGTGTAATGGGGATAATTAAAATGTTTATTTTTGGTCTATTTAAATTATTTAATCCTTTATTTAAATTAATTATGGCTTTTACTTTGAATTATGTTAAATGTGTTTTTAATTAGAGCCATGAATTAAATTATGCAAGTCATTTAGTTAAATGAATTAAAATGTTTATGATTTAATGGCATGCTTTTATTTAAGTATTAAATTAATGGCTTTGAAACCCCACAATTATGTATGTGTTAACTTACTCAGCAAGTTGTGCTGACCAAACCATTTATTTTCTTTTTCTTACAGAGTATGTGGAATGAGCATGAGCACGTACATGCATGGGATTTTGGAAATTTTATATTTTAAATTCTTGCATTAGACTATAGTATAAACGGTCCTGTTTAATCCGTGTTTTGGCCATGTTGGTCCTACTTACATTTTTCGCTGCAATACTTATACTTAGATATTGTTTTTCCGCTGCATTATGATATTACTTTCGAACTTATATCGTATGGGCTGTTTTTAAATATTTTAAATGTTTTAAATTCTGCAATACCTAACCTTGCATCTCTTTAGCAAGCCCGGAGAAACCGTGTCTTGCTAGGGAGATGTGGCGGTGACATCCCGACCTGGGTGACAAAAAACCGGGGTGTTACAGGATATATCGGTTTTCAAGGGGAGTGATCTCATTCACATGAATCCTCCTATTCCAGTTCCAAGGACTCGGGTAACTGATCCAATTGTGTATACTATGCCAGAAAGAGATGAGGGATCAGATGCCCAGTCCGGATACACTCCTAGGCAACCAGCTAGGCGCCAACACACAAGAAGAAGGCCCGTACTGAAGCAGTGCCTTCAAAAGAAGAAGCTGGAATCCCCTCGACGGAACCTGCTGCAGAAGAACATCCTCTTGATGATGCTCCCACTTCTAGTCATCCTCAAACTTATACCTCTCCTCCGAATCAGCCAAGAAGACATCCAGTTCAACCTCCTCTCAGAAGCCAGAACGTCTCTCAATTTCCAGCCGACTCTCAGACGATTGAAATAGTGAGCAAAATAGGAGAATCGATGGTGCAAAGTGTCAAAACGCTTGCCGACGTCATCGTTTCGAATCAAGAAAAGCAAGCGCAGAAGGAGGAGGAGTTCAGACTGAGAAATCTCGAAAGAGAAGAAGAATTCAGATTGAGAGCGGCTGAACGAGAAGGGAGGCAACATAGGGAAAGGATGGAGAGCGAAGAAAGGAATCGGAGGCTGATAGAATCACTGTTCAACAATCAAGCCCAGATGATGAGTGCTATAATTCGAAAGCTACCCTCGCCGCCAAGAGATGCCGCCGGACCTCGACCACAGCACCCGGAAAGGAGAGATTGAGTCTACAATCATCATATCCATGCGAGCTTTATTGTAAACATGATACATTAGATTTTCCATTCATTCAGTGCACTTTTGATCATACTGTTGGAAATCTGGTGTAATTGATGTATTTATATGCTTTCAAAGAATGGAATTGTTGAGTGTCAACTTTTTTTTTTAAAAAAAAAGATGTATGGCAGTCCAAGATGAATAAGTGACTGCCATGCCAAAAACAAAGTTGTGACATGCTTGCATGTTCATAGTGTCTTTTTACTGCTTTCAATTAAATAACCAGTATAAAAAGAGCACAAATCTGTCACCTAAATTCACATGTTGAATTTAGGCTAATGATAAAATTTTCAAACTATTAAATTGGGATAAAATAATTAAAAAAATATGCATGATATAAATTCTTGAGGTTTTGAGCTATAAAAATCTAATGATATGATCACTTGAAAGAAAAACAAACTTTCATGTTGAGAATTTGATTGAATAAATTGCAAGAATTTTTCAAAGACTAAGTTCAAGAATAAATGTATGACATGATCAAACCATACCATGTGAGATTTGAGCCATGAGTCACTTTTACTCATTATTTCTTTGTTGTGTGAAAATCATTTTAATTAAAGGAAACTAGAACTTGCAATTGGGACCGATTCAAGATCATGCCATATTTCCGGAATTGAGCATATGATCGAGGCACGTAGAAAAACCCAATTTTTTGGCCTTCGTTTGAAATCCAAACCTAAAAATATTTTCCCTTTAGGATTAACCACTATGAGCCTTTAAGCCCAATTTTTCTTTGAAACCACTATATTTTACTAGCCTTCTAAAAAGACCAAGAAATCGAACCCAAGTGTACATGAACCGATTCTACCAAGGCATTATAGTTTATTATCATCAAAAATATCAGTCAGTATTGAAAAACCGATTCAAAAAAATAAAAAGAATAAAGAAAAAAAAAGAGAAAAACGTTGAGATCCATTCAACAAGAATAAATTGCAATTGACAAAGCAAATTAGATATAGTCTTTTTTTTTAGAAGCATTACTGCATATATTTCAATCTTTGGAAAACCAATACAACAAAGCAGCAATCAAAGGCAACAGCCTCACCAGTACCTACACCACACCTCTATCTCCATTTTCTCTACTCTCTTGAACAATACAAAACTGATACCCTTCAAAAAAACATTACAGACACTTACAGATACCAACAAATAACCTGTGCTCTTCCTGATGCACTTTCATGCGCCTTTTAATACCAAGCTTCAATATGTTCTTCCACCCTAGCTCCTCGCCTTGCCCATTGATCAGCAAGCACATTTCGTTCCCTCAACACATGTTGTATCCTTACTTCCCCACCACATCTAGACACTCCCATAATTGGTACCAACAGTTTCTTGAATCTCCATGGGAATTTGCTTGGCGCCTCCATCCATCTTATCACATTTATGGAGTCACATTCTAATATTAATCTAGGCAATGGGAAGCCCTGATCTCGTACTAGCGCTGCACACACTCTACTCATTGCGGTAACTTCGGCTTCGGTTGAGTCTTTCCATCCAATGGATTCCGAAATCACATAAATTATTTCACCCTCAGAATTTCTAATTACCCCCCCAATTCCCGCCGGTCCAGGATTCCCAAAAGACGAACCGTCCGTGTTCACTTTCCACCACCCTGGCTCCGGGGGAACCCATGTACCCTCCAGTCGCGGCCCACACAATCTGGGCTTCCTAATCAGCTCCATCTCCCCTGGTGAATCAATCACATTAATACCCGTTAACCTGGATTCCTCCTCGCCCATCACCGCCTTCCACCAAAAACAAGCCCCTCACCTTATTTCTACTTCGACTGCTCTTGTGTCAAATACTTTCCCATTAAAAACGGCCTCGTTTCTGTTTCGCCAAATAGACCATACAATCGCCATGCCCATCATCTTCCATCCCGCATCTCGCCCCCCCTCAGAAGAAACATCTAGCCACCATTCCAACACCTGTTGCACCTTCCCTGGCATAGCCCGCGTTAAACCAAACCATCTGACACCAGCATACCATAATGCTTGGATTCCTTGGCACCTGCAAAACAAGTGATCTAGTGTTTCATCTTCACTGCCACAGACCGGACAATGAATATTTGATATATCCAAACACCCCCTCTTGGCCAATTCAACATGGACAGTTACTCCATTTTTCATCATTTTCCACACTAATATTTTGACTTTCCCTGGGCACTTAATTTGCCATAATTTTTTCCAAAACATCTGCCCCTGGCCCCTCCTTCCATCGTCCAGCCTCCTCCAACATGATTTAACAGTAAATCTCCCATCTCCCTCATTAATCCATATCACCCTATCATTCAAATATCTGTTCAGATGTTGCCCCTCAATCAGATTTTTCAAATTACTCCAAACTACAAGCTCCCAGTCGAACAATCTCCTCCTTAATTCAATGTTCCAAACCCATCTCAATCCCTCCCAGTGTCCCATCTCTTTTATTTTCCCATCCTTGTTAACCGATAATGCAAACATCCTAGGGAATAAATCTTTCAAGACACCGCCACCCTCCACCCAACGATCATACCAGAACTGGGTGCGTTCCCCATTACCAACATGGAGCACAAAGTTTCGTTCACCCCCTCTTTCGCCCAGGCTCTCCCAAGCTCGTCCAATGTATCCCCATAGAAATCTCTCCCTACTCGCCTCTGGGACTAAAGGCCTAGACATACCATAGTATTTCGCATCAATTATATTTTTCCATATGGTATCTTCCACCCCAAATCTCCACTTCCAATTAAGTAAAAGAGCTTCGTTGAAATCCTGAATTGGCCTTATGTTCAGTCCCCCATCCGCAGCATGTGAGCATACTTCTTCCCAATTCACTGTGTGAAGTCTTTTCCTCCCATCCAATTCGTTCCAAAAAAAAAAATACCTCTTTAATTTTTCAAGCCGAGCAGTCACACTCCTGGGAATCCTGAATATGGATATATAATGTATTGGTAAATTGCTAACTAACGGTTTGAGAATGCAAAGTCTTCCTGCCTGGGACAACAAACGTCCTTTCCATCCCGCCAACCTCGTTTCAATCCTATCAACCACCGATTTCCATATCTCGACTCCATTTATTCTCCCTCCCACCGGAATGCCCAAATATTTCATTGGCCACGATCCCATCTTGCAGCCCAACATAGCCGTTTCACTTCTCACCAACTTCTCATCACAGTTAACTCCGTAAAGAAAACTCTTCCCATAGTTTATTCTAAGCCCAGTGGCTAATGTAAAATAGCGCAGAATTCTTTTAAGAATAATTACCTGCCCAATTTCGCCTTCACAAAATAATATTGTATCATCGGCGTATTGCAAGTATGAGATTACCGGAGCACCTCCCCCACTCCCAGGCCCTTAATCAGCCCAAAATCCCTAGCCTTATGCAACAACCGATTTAGTATTTCTGCAATCAAAACGAATAAATAAGGGGATAATGGGTCACCTTGACGAAGCCCCTTCTTTAACTTAAAAAAATCTGTGGGAGATGATGACAGTCTTTTATAACTGTCATTTGCGTCAAATTTAGTGTCTTAATGATGATCTTTTGTTCTTAATTCCATAAATTTTTAATGAATAATCATGAAAGATGTAAAAAGATGGAAGAAGAACCAAGATTGTGGCGAGAAGCGAACTGTTGGAAGAAGATTGTGAAATCTCGCCTTGTTGAGAAAGATAATTCCATTTTAGACTCTCGCTTTGAAGGAACTGGACAAAGCGAGAGGAGAGCTATTCTGATGCGAGCGGTTATCATCCAAGGCGGAAGCAGTTACAACGCCCATCTATAAATAAGACCCTTGGGGGATCAGCTCGAGTAGCGGGAGATTGAA
Organism: Hygrophila difformis; assembly: GCA_030278955.1. NCBI lineage: Eukaryota > Viridiplantae > Streptophyta > Magnoliopsida > Lamiales > Acanthaceae > Hygrophila > Hygrophila difformis. The sequence continues at coordinate 34,464,634 of JAOANR010000003.1, read as the reverse complement.
GAGAAATAGCTCATTTTACTCTCCAGTTCATTTTTAGAATTCAGTAGGTAGGTCACACACACACAAAGCTTCATGGCGCCGTTGCCGGGGAGGGTGTAGCATTATGAATTTTAGAACTATAGATACTCTTTGGTTTAATTGTAATTATTTACTTTTTACCATATTGAATAAATTCATTAAATCTTTCATTTTGTTCATAGAGAAATCTCAACAGTTTATGAGCGAAAGAACAACTCGATCTTCAAGGCAACCTTTGCTTCCTTTTAATTTTGAACTTGAAAGAACAGCAATGAAACTTTTGACAATTTCCGCACACGAGTATTTTCTAAAATATACCAGGTTAAATTTATTAAATGGAAAGAGTTATGATTCACGGGAAGGGGTTTAGGGATACATCAAGATTGTTATTCTTTTTATTACTCAAGTGTGGTGCTTTAATTTCAAATGGCGCTGTGGTCCTCTCTGTCATGAAACTGTTGACAAATCTCAAGGTACAGCCGGGGTAGGTTGACCTTCAGCCTGTCACACTGAGGGTCCCCGGCATATGTGCCATGATATCTCTCATCAATTCTTGTCATGAGATTACCTGCCATGAAACTTTTGACAGATTTCCACTACATGAGTATTTCCTAAAAATCATAATCCTGGTTTAGGTTTTATTTAATGAAACCAATCTATGATGGCGGAGTTGTGATTAGGGATATATTTATAAGTTGTCACGTTTTTATTACTCGTGTTAAAGAAACTGTGGCCCGAAAGCGCACAGAGTCAAAAATTGCAGTAATTTATAGTAAGACCGGATCGTTCACTGGAGGATGTGCGATAGAAGCAGGGCCCACGTCGTTTACTAAGATTTTCCATTCGGTTACTCGATTCGAGTGTGCGTGTTTTGACTATCAACTACTTAACAGATTTTAAATCTAAACTATGAAAGCGATTAAATGAAGCAGATAAAGCTATTCTAGAAAGCGAATTAAATTCAATCTAAGAAAGCAATAAAATTATTCTAGGAAAGCGATTAAGATAATCTACGGAAGCGAATTTAAATTGAGACAGAAGGGACAGGGAGAAAATAATAAAGATTGGACAAGATTCAGATGAAACACTAATAAACTTCCATTTTGTTACACAGATCTTAGCTTGGGATAATCCTTTCAGTTAGCTAATTTTTATGCTCTCTATACCATGTTCCCTTTAACAGACAGGTACTTACAGTAAGAGTTTACATGCTCTTAAGAAAACAAACTCTAAGATACCACAAACTTACGACTCCCCTTTGCAATGCTTTGCAAGAGTATGTTGGCCATCTGTGGTGGACAAGCAACACCTGACAAATCATTTATTGAAGTGTCAAGTACTGTTATCATTCCCCCATGTCACACCCAAAGATTCTAATTAAGCCCTAAACTATCCCTTAACTCTCAGTCCTAGTAGCAGTCACACAACTCTCAATACAACCGAGTGACCTCTAAAGAAAGCAGTTAAAAGAAAGCGATAAAGAAAGTAATTAAAATCCTATCACTCGGAGGTTTTTGAAAGTCTAACCCTGGTAGTAAAAGAAAGCCCCCAGTCAGGATGACTGGGTGTGGATCAAGAATTCCCTAATCTCAGTGAGCCGCTTGAAGTGTTCACTTCCCGTCGGGTGGTTATGAGATACAAACTAATGAAACGAACTAATAAATTAGTTCGTTCCGGATGCACTCACTCAGGACTCAAAAATAGGCAATGGCAGAGGAGGATAGCAGTTGAAAGGAACTCAACCCTATCTTAGAAAATAACCAAGGCCTATGTGTTGTTCCTCTAGAATTATCTATCACACCGTAATTGAATCCAAGTAGATCCCATTTCAGTGTGATGTTTAATACCAGATTTCCAACATACAGCAATTTTGGAAAGCAATAGATGTTTGAAAATCATTCCCTATCAGGTATTAGACTCTCAATTAAAACACAGATCCTTTCAGTCTAGATGAGACCTAATCGCTGACTCTGCTTCTAATTTCCCAAAATCAACCCCCAGTCGGATCTAAATTAGTCATAACTGCGGAATTTATCCCTTACTCAGATCCGGATTTTATGAATGAATTTTTGTTGGAAATTTAATGTGAGACATCTGATTATAAAATCAAGACTTCTATGTCCAAGGGAAGGATCCCAAAATAATTACAGACCACAATAGTACATAATATTATCATGCATAAGGATATAGAGAAGTGTAAAATAAAATAACCCAAAATATAAGGCGGGTTTAAACAGAAGTTGATACACGGAGATGAAATAGCCGGAGATGAGAAGAATTTATTTTGGCTAAAAAGATGACAAAAATGATCAAGATAATCCGGACTGCAAACATCTGCTATCCGGGTCCTGACCATTCAAGGTGGGATGATTTTAGACAGCAGAAGATCTTAACAACAGTGATCGCTATCATCAAGACCCCTACTATCTGTGAAATGAGAGAAAAACCTACATGTTTTCTTACTGTAATACTATTCAAGCAATGTTGATCGACATCGTTTGATACTATTACAGCTCAAAATTCAGGTTTGAAATTAACATAAAGAAAAAGAAACTGTATCCGGATAGGAATCAGCTGAGCAGCTATTATAATCCCAGATGGACGAACCGCCAAGGCTTCCACCGACCACTATTCGGACCATGCAAAATAACATCTAATAATTAATATACAGACCATGAGCTAGTTATCCGTGTGGGAATACCTGCCAACATTAATCTGATATATTCCTTATTGGCTGTTTCACACATCACGGAAAAGACAAAAAAAATAAAAGAAAAATATTTTTGGGGCATCTTGCATGAGAGATATTGGTTTCTCATACAAGGTATGGAAACGATTCCATAATTACTCTCCATGTCTAAATAATCACTCATTCCATAATTAATTAATTACAGTCCGGATTATATACTTAGATCATTAGAGTTTAATCATTTGTAGAAAAGTCTTTTAGTGGAATTGAACAAAATTCTTTATATCAAAATAATCATGGGTTGAGATCATTGGATTTCAACCTCAAAATATTAATATAAAGGTCCAATTAAGTACTGAGGAAGATGAAGAATAAAAATTTGGCAAAAAGGTGCCACTTTGTCGCGGAATAGAGTTTGTGTCGCGGACCATGGGTCCGCGACAAGGGTTTCGCGACAAAGGGTGGGAAATGAGAGAAATGGGATTTTGAAAATTAGGGTTTGCTTTGTCGCTAAGCAAAAATTTTGTCGCGGAACATGGTTCTGCGACAAGGAGTCATAGCGACAAAGGGTTTGCTAATTGGACAAGGGCATAATTCTTGTCGCGGAACAAGAGGTTTTGTCGCGGAACGTGGTTCCGCGACAAGGTTGCTTCGCGACAAAGCCCTTCCAGAATAAAATCACAAGTATTTGGGTCCTTGGTCGCTAATCAGGATTTTGTCGCGGAACGTGGTTCCGCGACAAAGGTTGTTTCGCGACCAAGGGTTTCAAAATGATGGCTAACAAGTGTTCTTTGGCACCTTTGTCGCCAAAGTATCATTTTGTCGCGGAACGTGGTTCCGCGACAAGAGTTGTTCCGCGACAAAGGTGTGTCCAGGACACATGTCAGAAAAGTAAAGTGGAACAGTGGCATGCATTGTGTGTGATCTCACCCATTTCAGATTCAAAAGCTAAACTAAGCTAAAAGTGACAAAACAAATTTGAATCTAGCTAGAACATGCTTGAACATAATAGAAATAAAACAAACTTAAAACTAGAGAAACCCTAATCTAAGCTTGATCACCCATAAGCATGCAACATTATCCAAAGAAGAGTCACCAAGCAGTGACATAAAAATGCAAAATAAGGATCAAATGATCCAAAGAAAACAAAAGCAGTAAGATCCATGGGGTGTGAGACCCATTTCATGATTTTTGGGACACAAATGGAGAATGTCTTCCCATATTATTAAATGGTGTTGTTAATACCCATGATTTGGGTATCACAAACCCTTAAACAAAAGTTTAGAACAAGAAACAAGATGTAAAAACTGGCTATCTAAACTAAAATGCAATAAACTACATCTAACTAATGCATGAATTAAATAATACAAGAAAAACCTAACTAAGCTACCCTAAACTAAACTAAACTACTAAGCTCCCAACTTGTCTTCAAGAGTGTATATTCTCTCTAAAATTCTTCCAACCTTTTGCTCAAAGGAAACACCTCATATTTATAGAGGGGAAACCCTAAGCTCATGGGCCTTGATTTGAGCCCATTGTGTCTCAAGACATCACACACATCACAGCTTTGTCTCGGAGCATCAAGTTTGGTCGCGGAACATACTGCATGTGGCAAAGCTTCTCGACTGGGTCTTGTGTCTCTAATGGTGCATCTTTGTCGCGGAATAGACCTTTGTCGCGGAACATGCCATCGCGACAAAGGACATCGCGACAAAAGGCTTGGCTGGTTTCCTTCTTCATCTGAGCTGCTTGGTCGCGGAACCATGCATCGCGACAAAGGGGCTTCCGCGACAAAGGTGTTCCTGGGCCTGCTGGATTGGGCCAGATGGGCCGAAAATGTTCTTTTTGTGGGCTTTTCTCTCTTTTTCCCATCTTTTTCATTCCTTTTTCTTTTGATTTCTTTTTCTCATGTTTTTGGATTTTTCTAACATAAATATGTAATAAAATTACATATTTATGCCTTTTTCACACCAGCTTATTATTTTTACAATTATGCATAAATCAGTCCAATTCTACTGCTTTCTTACAAAATGTAAGACCGGAATGCGATCAAATGCCCGTTTAAGACACGGAAATGGATTGAAAATAATGGTCATTTCTGGCCATTATCAACATCCTCACATTTAATACTGATCGTCCCCGAGCAGTCAGAGTCAATGTTCCTAAGAACACGGACTCTACATATTCAATTCATTTTCGTGGCTTCATAAATCACATTCTTTTTGGATTGGGATAAGACAATCAAAAACTACAAGTATTAAGTTCCCTTGATTGCAGTGTTTAATGAAATGATACTTGCTCACTACATCGGGCCTACAAATCAAACATTATTATCAACCCTTCATGAATATCATGTTTGAAAGATGCAAAGATTAAAGATGAGAATTAGAGGATGACAGGAACATTTTTAATGAAACAGAGCCTCACTTGTAAGAGAATCGGAAAATTCACTCACTCTGAATTGGGGTTTAATCATAGAACGCTCAAAATCAAACTTAATTAAATTATCCCATAAGCTTGCAATCAGACCAACTCGCCACCGGCTCATTTCCTCAAATCGAGATCACGAGGTCTTATTTAAGGTTATAACGGGGCATATGGTTGTAACATTAGGTAAGAAAGGGAAACATAGGGCTAATAAGTGGCAAGAATTAACTCTATCATAACTTGGCATATTTGTTTAAAAATTTATGATCATCAAAACTTTTTCTTTCCTTCTTTTTTTTTTTTTTTTTTTTTTTTTTGCTTTTCTCTTCCTATTGCATGACATTAGACTAAGTCTGAGTTGCTTTGTCATTTGCAATTTATTCTTGTTGGATGGATCTCACCATTTTTCTCTTTTTCTCTTTCTTTTTTTTTTTTTTTGAATCGGTTTATAACATACCGATTAACATGGATTGATGATCATAAGTTTAATGCCTTTGATAGAATTTTATCCTTGCACACTTGGGTTTGAATTTTTTGGTCTTTTTATAAGGCTAGGAATAATATAGAGGGCTTCAAAGAAAAATTAGGCTTAAGGCTCAAAGTGGTTAATCCTAAAGGGAAAATATTTTTGGGTTTGGATTTCAAAAGAAGGCCAAAAATTTGGGTTTTTCTAAGTGCCTCGATCATATGCTCGATTTTTGGAATATGGCATGGTCTTGAATCGGTCCCAATTGCAAGTTCTAGTTTCCTTTAATCAAATTGATTCACAAATCAAAGAAAATAGATGAGTACAAGTGACTCATGGCTCAAATCTCACAAGGTTGGGTTGATTCATGTCATACAGTATTCTCAAATTTAATCAAAGCTTAGTTCTAACACTTTATTCAATCCAAATCTCTAATATGCAGATTTATTACCCAATAAGCTGATCGCATCATTAAATTTTTATAGCTCAAAACCTTAGGAATTCATTTCATGCATGTCTTCAATTATATTATCCCAATTTAAAAGTTTGAAAATTTAATCACAAGCCTAAATTCAACATGTGAATTTAGAGCAAGTTTATGCATATTTTTGCTGGTTATTTAGTTTAAAGCAATAAAGAGGCACTGTTAACATACAAAGTATGTCAACAGCATATTTTTTTGGCCTGACAGTCACTTATTCATCTTGGACTGTGCAGACATCTTTTCAAGAATAAAATTGTTTGGACTGCAAAATTCCAAAATTAAAACAGTGGATGATATCAATTACAAGAGATTCCATTGCAATCAGAACGATTTTGCACACGGGAAATGAAATTCTCTTATATGATATTTACAATTATGCTCGATTGACATGACAATTACACACTCAATCTGTTTTCTCTCCTGGCTGAGTTGATGGCCCTGCTGCATCTGATGGAGGTGGGGGTGGCTTGGGAAGTTGACTGATGAGTGCTTGCATCAGTGTTTCCATCATTTTGCGCTGCTTTTCTTCATTCTCCAATCTTTCTCTGTGCATGCGCTCTTCTCTTTCCATCATCATTTTCTTGAATTCCTCCTCTTTCTTTTCCTTTTCCTGCTTCTCCTTTCGCTTCTCTTCCTTTTCTCTCCTACGCTCTTGGCGTTCTTCTTCTCTCTCCCTCCTTCGCTCTTCACGTTCCTCTTCGGCCCTTTTTCGCTGTTCCTCTTGGCTTGCCATAACTACATTAGTCATGGACTTCATTCCCTCGAGCACAGATTGACTCATCCTGCTCACCATCTCAAATGCTTGGGAATCAGCAGGGAATTGAGATACGTTCTGGCTTTGAGGAGGCATCTGAGGTTGAGGTCGAGTCGGAGCTGCCGGAATCGGATTTGGTACTTCTGTTTGCTCTTGGTCTGCAGGAGGCTCTTCTTGGACATTCGAAGGTCCTGCATCAGCACAGGTTTTCTGTGTTCCCTTCTTTGTCTTGGGCTGTCTCTTTCTTTTTCTCGATGCTTGCCCACTTGATATGAAAGAGGATTGGTCGTCTGGATTGTCTCTGCCGAACATTTGAGGGAGAGAATATTTAATACTCTCACACAAGGGAAGTCTCGGCACACTGATGGGTGGGTTTACTTTCACCACCGCGTCATCCTCGAAAGCGCTCAAATCGACACCTTGAGCTATGCAGATCCTCCTAATTAGATTTGGATAGCATAGCACCTGTCTGTCCTCTATCCGGGTTATCATCACTTCGAACACATGCCTCCCCACATTCAGCTTCGCTCCGCTCCACATTCTTGCAAATCCCATTAATACATTCCCAGATGTGGTGTGTGGGTGCGAATTAGGCCGGATTTTAGACATGTAAAACTCATAAGTTGGCATGAATTTCAGACTCAGCCAATTTGCATCGAATGTGTGCCCGGGGGCAGTTATTCTTGTCATGCTGTTAGCCAAGGTTGCATACCTCGCATATTCGCTCGTCTTGGCTCTCTTTGTCATGATCTCCTCAGGGGGAAATTCGCTTCGGATATTCGGAGTCCCGAAGAACTGATTCAGCCAGTCAGGTGCAATGTTTATCACTTGTCCTCGGATCCATGTTGTTCTGGCAGCCTTGTCGATATTGCAGAAGAATTCCTTTGTCAGCTCCACGAAGCCATCTTCCTCCTGGTGTAACATAAAATTCCCCCACTCTTGATTTCTGTAGAAAGTCTCAACAGTGGGGTGAGACAAGGCATCGGGTTTGAATCCTTTGTCCGGCACTATCCTTTTCTGCAACTTCTTGTATTTTTCTGCGTTTTCTTTATTGCCATTGAACTTGATCTGTACCTGTTCTGCACTCAACTTTTTCTTCTCATACCCCTTTGAAACGCCCATCCTCTGCCTCACAGTATTCTCGGACCAGAACTCGACTGGCCGAATGGATCCGACAGATTCGTCGTCGCTCGTGTGCCAGTCTGTTTGATCGTCTCCTTCCTGTGGCTGGTCATCCCTTGGTTCAGCCTCATCTCTCCTCTGACTTGGCTCTCCTCCTCCATGAGCTGTTTCATCTCCGAATTCCTCCTCAACCTGTTTAATTACATTTTTCATTGTATTGAGTTCACAATTTACAGGCAAAGAAAATGTAGTTACATGAAAATGACGGTCATCAACATCAGTTGATACCTCCTCCTCCTCCCTAATTCTTGCAGCTTGTCCTACTGGACGTTGCAAAATAGGCGCCATCTGGTCCATAAATTCCTGCTCCTCCTGCCGAGCTTCTTCTTCTGAATCATTTCCCTCTGCAGCTTCAGTCACAATTTCCTGAACATTTTCCTTAAGCGCAGAGGCCATGGGATGGTCGCCTGGCTGCTTTTCCAAGGTTTTGGCCAGTGCTACCGGATCTATGGAATCTTGTGGTCCTTCTGACCGTTCCGCTTGATGTGACGGGCCCTCGGCTCCTGCTTGCTGAGCCATTTTCTCTGCTATCTTTCTTCTTTGCTCTGTCTTTTCAGCCAGGTAATCCAGGAAGAGAGGGTCGTCCTTTTTAAGCCCAAAGAATGTTCTGAAACTTTCAATTCTTTCTTCAGGAGTCAAGTGTGCCGAGGGATGAGGATCGTCGCCTCTGGTGGATGGCCTGATTTCAGGCATTGTATCTAGCGCCATCAACTCGTCATTGTCGATGTCCTGGATTTTCTTGGGCTCGGCAGATTTCTCTTTTTGTTGTTCGGCCCTTTGCTTCTCCATCTCTTCACCTTTTTCTATTTTTACTTGGATGATTTTCTCCCGAGTTTGTTCTTCAGTCTCAGCTCCTCTCTTGGCTTCAAGCTCAGCCTCAAGCTTCCGCGCAGCTTCCTCGTCTTTTGTCTGCTGAATGTTTTTCATCATCTGCTCTTCTGCTTCAGCTTTCTTTTCCTTTTCAACTCGTTCTTGGTCATCCATTTTGTCCACCCCTGAGTCACCTGTTCCTTGCTCCAGCAGACCAGGTAATGCAAGTTCATCATTTTGCATTTTTCTGGCTAGCTCAGCATCGAATGCCACTTGATGCTTCTTTTTCGGGGGTGGTGGTGGCATCGGCTTCTTACCTCTGTCCTGGGATCTGTGGGCTCTGCCACTTTCCTAGCAATTGGCTCAGGTTCCTTGATCCCCACTTTCTTTTTCGGAGCTCTTGCTGGTTTATCTTTGTCAGCAGATTTTATCAACCTTCTCCTCGTTCCCGGTTGCGGTGCTGGCTGACCTTCAGATGTAACAGCAGTATTGGATGTTTGCTCGGACGGTATGGGTGCCTTAGTGGTGGCAGGTGCTGGCATCTCAGATTGAGCTGGCTGTATTGGAGTCCGGACTGCTTCTTGCTGCACCACTGGCTCGGACGTAGCAACTTCTTGCACTTCAGTCTGCCCTCTTGGCGGTAAAGCCGAAGCTTGTACTGCTGGCTGGGTAGGCTGTGGGTTGGCATCAGGAGGAGTGGAGAAGTAGGCATCAATCTCAGCGTCTGGATCTTCTTCTCTGTTTGGTTCATCCTCATAGCCTAGTTGCTTCTCGGCGCGCTGTAAATAATCCTCAATAAAACTCTTTTGAGTGATCCTCCCCAGCTGATCCTCCCAGTCCTTCTTGATCTTGGTGCAGAACTTACTCCGGACATTATTGTTGTAATGCAGGATTTTCTTCCCGTTTGCAGTGCTATTACAGTATTCAAGTGCAAACTTGTCCATCTCCATGATCAGATCCCAGTAGGAATCCCTGTACTGATTCATCATGCCCCCTACCAGATCCTTCTGAATTCCTTCAAGGTAGGACATATCTTCTGCCGAATCATACTTGAGATACAATCCAGCCTCAGTTTTTGATAGTAAATTGAACTGCCTTTCCTTTTTCTTTTTGGGTTTCCAGCCACCTTTGCGTATGTCCACTTGCAGCTGGTCCCTTAATACTGCTATGTGCTGGGGAAATTCATCATCCTTGTTTGTACCATACCGTCCATACCTTCTGTGTGTGAAGATGGTTTCAAGTACCTCATCTGCAGGTAACACTACTCCCTCATCCAGAAAGGACTTAGTGATACTTGTATTGCCTTTTCCCCAGACCGTAGTCAGTTCGTCCCATTGATCGCGTGCATCCTTGATCATCTTCCTCATTGCATTCAATAATGAGGTGTTGTGGCTTTGTTCGAATTTCTCAGCATTTTTGAGGCGGTTGTACAGATTGAAGGTCAACTCTCGATGCCTGGCACGAGCTAGATTTGTAATCCACCTCTGCTCCACTGGTCCTTTTGCTTCAAACAGATATGGATTCCACTTGAATGGGAATGCTTCATACATCATGATGGCCCCACTGTTTATGACCCTACTTAGATCCATCTGCTTGTGCTCGAAGGCCATCCAAACTTGAGGGTCTATGATCTGATTAGGGATGATGATGTCAAACTCAGCGATATTTGGGTCTTTCGTTCCTTTTTCCACATGTCGGTTCCATACAGCCCTGTGCTCTTTGAACTTTAATTGGATGCGTTCGTGGTGGACTTCTGGAGTTGTCTTTTCATCTTGGGGGGCATGCTCCATCATCCTCATCCAAAACTTCTTCAGAAAATGATAGTAATCCCTTTCTATTGATGCAGCAACAATTGTTCTTTCTTCTGGAGGAATATGCACGTCCCATCCTGGGGGAAGTTTCAGTTTTTCATCCGTAGTGTGGTCCAGAGGTACTTTGTGAACTGATTTGATGGCATCTCTCATGTCCTTAATTTCTGTTCGATCAATTGAGGCCTCCTTGCCAGCAGCCTCATATGTGCAGTCAGGCAACCCGATGCCTGATTGTACTACCAACTCATTCCTGAAAAAGGCCAAAGTGTTTAGATACATCCAAATTTTTATAATTTTTCAAGGATTACTTCAAGTTTGAAAATCAACATCCTCACATTTTGAGCTTTGCTAAGCTCGAAATGTGATTTAAGTGATTTAATCTTGAGTTTATTAAAAGATCCAAAGATAAGGTACTTATGCCTTAGGACCTAGAAGGAGATATCTTAATTGGACTATTGAGTCCAATCAAAAGGGAGAAATAAAAATAAAGTGGTCATTGGACCGAAAATTCTCTTTTTTTAATGGGCCATTGAGCCCAAAAGTTTGTTTTTCACTTTTATTAAACAAGCTCGAGGCACTTGTTGAAAATGGAATGAAATGACGGCGATGGAATGGATGGCTCGAAAATGGAATGTGCACTGGAGGCGTGGCGGAGTGGATTTGCTATTTCCGGATTGCTTGGACTGTCTTTGGACAGTCGAAATGTTCAAGAAAATTGCAAACACTATTTTAAATTTTTTTTTTTTTTGAAAAGGTTGACTTGATTTTATTTAATGAAAAGTGAGATGTGTGTGGTCCCATTTTTGGATTTTGTAAAAAGATAGCAGTTGAGGTGGCAAAAATACTGCTACTTAACTCACTTTTTAGTTCCATTGGGAACAAAAACACATTTGTCAACCAAAATTCCTAGTACTATTTTTGTCCTTTTGTGGAAAAAGTGATTGGCAAAAGGGGCTTTGGTGTGCACTGGGATTGCCAAAAACATAACAAACATTCACTTTCATATTTGCAGCATACATACGCAGTCATGCCAAACATGGAAAGATATTAAATGTCAATTTGGCATGCAATATTCATGAGCACAGCAAGGCAAAAACATAAGATCATACTCTTATCCTGGCTAAAACATGGAATTTTGGCAAGGAGTTTCCACAGATTTAAGACAGAACAAAATAAACCTAGGAACCCTAGAACTCAAAGGTTCAACAATGGCTGCCTCCAAGACTCCATTACCTCCTAAGTTCTCTAAAAAGTCCTAAGTTCAAAAATCAAAGTGCCCCACAGCAATCGAACACTCCCTAGTTGGCAAAATAACCTCCCCATCTTCCCATCATGCTCGGCCAACACCCAAATAGAATCCACTCGAATACTGCCCACAACAAAACATCCTCAAGAATGAACTCTAATAAGCAAATCAGACCATAATAATGCATATTCATACATTTTTCAAGTTCCACACATCAAAAAATTTCCAAAATCTCTAGACTCGCGAAAACAGGGGCTCGAGAATGCGCAAGAATCGGATGGGAAAACACTTAGCAGGGCTCGGTCTGCTTCGGGGGCGAAGATGAAGATGGAGGTTCCATTGGGTTCGCGAAAATTGGGTAGAGTCACGCCTGGAAGTGGTATGAAACGAGTGCGAGGAACACTGTGGTGTTCTTCGGGAAAGGTTTTCACGTACGAGCAGTTTTTCCGAAAATTTCTAAGTGTGGAATGCGTAGGGAAGAAGAGGGAGGGGAAGGGGTTTAAATACTAATGGGCCGGTCGCGGAACCCTAGCCCATTGTCGCGGAACAGGGTTACGCGACCAGGCTCAGCGACATTAGAGGTGTCGCGGAATATGGGGCTTTGTCGCGGAGTCATGCTCCGCGACAAAGGGTACCGCGACAAAATAGGAAGGGAAATGGGGTCGTGTCGCGGAACAGGAGCTTTGTCGCGATGCAGTGCTCCGCGACAAAGTGTTCCGCGACAAAGACAAACAGAGTTCAGGGATGAGTGGAATTTTGTCGCGGAATTGCACTTGGTCGCGATGCTGTGCATCGCGACAAAATGGTTACTCCGCGACAAAGACAAACAGGGTTTGATGATGAGGGGATCTTTGTCGCGGAGTTGCACTTGGTCGCGGAACGTTGTTCCGCGACAAAATGGTCATTTCGCGACAAACTTTTTGAATTTTCAAATTTTCAACGGACTGGGCCCGAGTGTGATATTGTTGAGTGTCAACTTTTTTTTTTAAAAAAAAGATGTGTGGCAGTCCAAGATGAATAAGTGACTGCCATGCCAAAAACAAAGTTGTGACATGCTTGCATGTTCATAGTGTCTTTTTACTGCTTTCAATTAAATAACCAGTATAAAACGAGCACAAATCTGTCACCTAAATTCACATGTTGAATTTAGGCTAATGATAAAATTTTCAAACTATTAAATTGGGATAAAATAATTAAAAAAATATGCATGATATAAATTCTTGAGGTTTTGAGCTATAAAAATCTAATGATATGATCACTTGAAAGAAAAACAAACTTTCATGTTGAGAATTTGATTGAATAAATTGCAAGAATTTTTCAAAGACTAAGTTCAAGAATAAATGTATGACATGATCAAACCATACCATGTGAGATTTGAGCCATGAGTCACTTTTACTCATTATTTCTTTGTTGTGTGAAAATCATTTTAATTAAAGGAAACTAGAACTTGCAATTGGGACCGACTCAAGATCATGCCATATTTCCGGAATTGAGCATATGATCGAGGCACGTAGAAAAACCCAATTTTTTGGCCTTCGTTTGAAATCCAAACCTAAAAATATTTTCCTTTAGGATTAACCACTATGAGCCTTTAAGCCCAATTTTTCTTTGAAACCAGTATATTTTACTAGCCTTATAAAAAGACCAAGAAATCGAACCCACGTGTACATGAACCGATTCTACCAAGGCATTATAGTTTATTATCATCAAAAATACCAGTCAGTATTCAAAAACCGATTCAAAAAAATAAAAAGAATAAAGAAAAAAAAAAGAGAAAAACGTTGAGATCCATTCAACAAGAATAAATTGCAATTGACAAAGCAAATTAGATATAGTCTTTTTTTTAGAAGCATTACTGCATATATTTCAATCTTTGGAAAACCAATACAACAAAGCAGCAATCAAAGGCAACAGCCTCACCAGTACCTACACCACACCTCTATCTCCATTTTCTCTACTCTCTTGAACAATACAAAACTGATACCCTTCAAAAAAACATTACAGACACTTACAGATACCAACAAATAACCTGTGCTCTTCCTGATGCACTTTCATGCGCCTTTTAATACCAAGCTTCAATATGTTCTTCCACCCTAGCTCCTCGCCTTGCCCATTGATCAGCAAGCACATTTCGTTCCCTCAACACATGTTGTATCCTTACTTCCCCACCACATCTAGACACTCCCATAATTGGTACCAACAGTTTCTTGAATCTCCATGGGAATTTGCTTGGCGCCTCCATCCATCTTATCACATTTATGGAGTCACATTCTAATATTAATCTAGGCAATGGGAAGCCCTGATCTCGTACTAGCGCTGCACACACTCTACTCATTGCGGTAACTTCGGCTTCGGTTGAGTGTTTCCATCCAATGGATTCCGAAATCACATAAATTATTTCACCCTCAGAATTTCTAATTACCCCCCCAATTCCCGCCGGTCCAGGATTCCCAAAAGACGAACCGTCCGTGTTCACTTTCCACCACCCTGGCTCCGGGGGAACCCATGTACCCTCCAGTCGCGGCCCACGCAATCTGGGCTTCCTAATCAGCTCCATCTCCCCTGGTGAATCAATCACATTAATACCCGTTAACCTGGATTCCTCCTCGCCCATCACCGCCTTCCACCAAAAACAAGCCCCTCACCTTATTTCTACTTCGACTGCTCTTGTGTCAAATACTTTCCCATTAAAAACGGCCTCGTTTCTGTTTCGCCAAATAGACCATACAATCGCCATGCCCATCATCTTCCATCCCGCATCTCGCCCCCCCCTCAGAAGAAACATCTAGCCACCATTCCAACACCTGTTGCACCTTCCCTGGCATAGCCCGCGTTAAACCAAACCATCTGACACCAGCATACCATAATGCTTGGATTCCTTGGCACCTGCAAAACAAGTGATCTAGTGTTTCATCTTCACTGCCACAGACCGGACAATGAATATTTGATATATCCAAACACCCCCTCTTGGCCAATTCAACATGGACAGTTACTCCATTTTTCATCATTTTCCACACTAATATTTTGACTTTCCCTGGGCACTTAATTTGCCATAATTTTTTCCAAAACATCTGCCCCTGGCCCCTCCTTCCATCGTCCAGCCTCCTCCAACATGATTTAACAGTAAATCTCCCATCTCCCTCATTAATCCATATCACCCTATCATTCAAATATCTGTTCAGATGTTGCCCCTCAATCAGATTTTTCAAATTACTCCAAACTACAAGCTCCCAGTCGAACAATCTCCTCCTTAATTCAATGTTCCAAACCCATCTCAATCCCTCCCAGTGTCCCATCTCTTTTATTTTCCCATCCTTGTTAACCGATAATGCAAACATCCGAGGGAATAAATCTTTCAAGACACCGCCACCCTCCACCCAACGATCATACCAGAACTGGGTGCGTTCCCCATTACCAACATGGATCACAAAGTTTCGTTCACCCCCTCTTTCGCCCAGGCTCTCCCAAGCTCGTCAAATGTATCCCCATAGAAATCTCTCCCTACTCGCCTCTGGGACTAAAGGCCTATACATACCGTAGTATTTCGCATCAATTATATTTTTCCATATGGTATCTTCCACCCCAAATCTCCACTTCCAATTAAGTAAAAGAGCTTCGTTGAAATCCTGAATTGGCCTTATGTTCAGTCCCCCATCCGCAGCATGTGAGCATACTTCTTCCCAATTCACTGTGTGAAGTCTTTTCCTCCCATCCCATTCGTTCCAAAAAAAAATACCTCTTTAATTTTTCAAGCCGAGCAGTCACACTCCTGGGAATCCTGAATATGGATATATAATGTATTGGTAAATTGCTAACTAACGATTTGAGAATGCAAAGTCTTCCTGCCTGGGACAACAAACGTCCTTTCCATCCCGCCAACCTCGTTTCAATCCTATCAACCACCGATTTCCATATCTCGACTCCATTTATTCTCCCTCCCACCGGAATGCCCAAATATTTCATTGGCC
Source organism: Hygrophila difformis (assembly GCA_030278955.1). Taxonomy (NCBI): domain Eukaryota; kingdom Viridiplantae; phylum Streptophyta; class Magnoliopsida; order Lamiales; family Acanthaceae; genus Hygrophila; species Hygrophila difformis. Next base: position 34,448,779 of record JAOANR010000003.1, on the reverse strand, counting down.
ACGATCCCACCTTGCAGCCCAACATAGCCGTTGCACTTCTCACCAACTTCTCATCACAGTAACTCCGTAAAGAAAACTCTTCCCATAGTTTATTCTAAGCCCAGTGGCTAATGTAAAATAGCGCAGAATTCTTTTAAGAATAATCACCTGCCCAATTTCGCCTTCACAAAATAATATTGTATCATCGGCGTATTGCAAGTATGAGATTACCGGAGCACCTCCCCCACTCCCAGGCCCTTAATCAGCCCAAAATCCCTAGCCTTATGCAGCAACCGATTTAGTATTTCTGCAATCAAAACGAATAAATAAGGGGATAATGGGTCACCTTGACGAAGCCCCTTCTTTAACTTAAAAAAATATGTGGGAGATGATGACAGTCTTTTATAACTGTCATTTGCGTCAAATTTAGTGTCTTAATGATGATCTTTTGTTCTTAATTCCATAAATTTTTAATGAATAATCATGAAAGATGTAAAAAGATGGAAGAAGAACCAAGATTGTGAAGAAACTGGAAATTACATAAAAATGGCTTGAAATTCTAAGTTTTTATTACAAGTCTCGCACGCTATGTTTTTTATTTGATCTGACTCACGCTTTGTCATTCAGCAGGAAGTTAAGTTGAAAGGCTGCGGGAGATGGAAATGGACGTAGCGAGGAAAGAAATGAATGATGCGGGGACTTAAATGCAAAATCAGGAAAGATTTAAGGAAAAATGTTCAGAAGCTGAAGTCCACGCGATGATTGTTTGACATCGTGAGGAAAGAAAGTTTGTGCAAGACAGGAAGCCTTAAGTGTTATGGCGAGAAGCGAACTGTTGGAAGAAGATTGTGAAATCTCGCCTTGTTGAGAAAGATAATTCCATTTTAGACTCTCGCTTTGAAGGAACTGGACAAAGCGAGAGGAGAGCTATTCTGATGCGAGCGGTTATCATCCAAGGCGGAAGCAGTTACAACGCCCATCTATAAATAAGACCCTTGGGGGATCAGCTCGAGTAGCGGGAGATTGAAGAGAAATAGCTCATTTTACTCTCCAGTTCATTTTTAGAATTCAGTAGGTAGGTCACACACACACAAAGCTTCATGGCGCCGTTGCCGGGGAGGGTGTAGCATTATGAATTTTAGAACTATAGATACTCTTTGGTTTAATTGTAATTATTTACTTTTTACCATATTGAATAAATTCATTAATTCTTTCATTTTGTTCATAGAGAAATCTCAACAGTTTATGAGCGAAAGAACAACTCGATCTTCAAGGCAACCTTTGCTTCCTTTTAATTTTGAACTTGAAAGAACAGCAATGAAACTTTTGACAATTTCCGCACACGAGTATTTTCTAAAATATACCAGGTTAAATTTATTAAATGGAAAGAGTTATGATTCACGGGAAGGGGTTTAGGGATACATCAAGATTGTTATTCTTTTTATTAGTCAAGTGTGGTGCTTTAATTTCAAATGGCGCTGTGGTCCTCTCTGTCATGAAACTGTTGACAAATCTCATGGTACAGCCGGGGTAGGTTGACCTTCAGCCTGTCACACTCAGGGTCCCCGGCATATGTGCCATGATATCTCTCATCAATTCTTGTCATGAGATTACCTGCCATGAAACTTTTGACAGATTTCCACTACATGAGTATTTCCTAAAAATCATAATCCTGGTTTAGGTTTTATTTAATGAAACCAATCTATGATGGCGGAGTTGTGATTAGGGATATATTTATAAGTTGTCACGTTTTTATTACTCGTGTTAAAGAAACTGTGGCCCGAAAGCGCACGGAGTCAAAAATTGCAGTAATTTATAGTAAGACCGGATCGTTCACTGGAGGATGTGCGATAGAAGCAGGGCCCACGTCGTTTACTAAGATTTTCCATTCGGTTACTCGATTCGAGTGTGCATGTTTTGACTATCAACTACTTAACAGATTTTAAATCTAAACTATGAAAGCGATTAAATGAAGCAGATAAAGCTATTCTAGAAAGCGAATTAAATTCAATCTAAGAAAGCAATAAAATTATCTAGGAAAGCGATTAAGATAATCTACGGAAGCGAATTTAAATTGAGACAGAAGGGACAGGGAGAAAATAATAAAGATTGGACAAGATTCAGATGAAACACTAATAAACTTCCATTTTGTTACACAGATCTTAGCTTGGGATAATCCTTTCAGTTAGCTAATTTTTATGCTCTCTATACCATGTTCCCTTTAACAGACAGGTACTTACAGTAAGAGTTTACATGCTCTTAAGAAAACAAACTCTAAGATACCACAAACTTACGACTCCCCTTTGCAATGCCTTGCAAGAGTATGTTGGCCATCTGTGGTGGACAAGCAACACCTGACAAATCATTTATTGAAGTGTCAAGTACTGTTATCATTCCCCCATGTCACACCCAAAGATTCTAATTAAGCCCTAAACTATCCCTTAACTCTCAGTCCTAGTAGCAGTTACACAACTCTCAATACAACCGAGTGACCTCTAAAGAAAGCAGTTAAAAGAAAGCGATAAAGAAAGTAATTAAAATCCTATCACTCGGAGGTTTTTGAAAGTCTAACCCTGGTAGTAAAAGAAAGCCCCCAGTCAGGATGACCGGATGTGGATCAAGAATTCCCTAATATCAGTGAGCCGCTTGAAGTGTTCACTTCCCGTCGGGTGGTTATGAGATACAAACTAATGAAACGAACTAATAAATTAGTTCGTTCCCGATGCACTCACTCAGGACTAAAAAATAGGCAATGGTAGAGGAGGATAGCAGTTGAAAGGAACTCAACCCTATCTTAGAAAATAACCAAGGCCTATGTGTTGTTCCTCTAGAATTATCTATCACACCGTAATTGAATCCAAGTAGATCCCATTTCAGTGTGATGTTTAATACCAGATTTCCAACATACAGCAATTTTGGAAAGCAATAGATGTTTGAAAATCATTCCCTATCAGGTACTAGACTCTCAATTAAAACACAGATCCTTTCAGTCTAGATGAGACCTAATCGCTGACTCTGCTTCTAATTTCCCAAAATCAACCCCCAGTCGGATCTAAATTAGTCATAACTGCGGAATTTATCCCTTACTCAGATCCGGATTTTATGAATGAATTTTTGTTGGAAATTTAATGTGAGACATCTGATTATAAAATCAAGACTTCTATGTCCAAGGGAAGGATCCCAAAATAATTACAGACCACAATAGTACATAATATTATCATGCATAAGGATATAGAGAAGTTTAAAATAAAATAACCCAAAATATAAGGCGGGTTTAAACAGAAGTTGATACACGGAGATGAAATAGCCGGAGATAAGAAGAATTTATTTTGGCTAAAAAGATGACAAAAATGATCAAGATAATCCGGACTGCAAACATCTGCTATCCGGGTCCTGACCATTCCAGGTGGGATGATTTTAGACAGCAGAAGATCTTAACAACAGTGATCGCTATCATCAAGACCCCCTACTATCTGTGAAATGAGAGAAAAACCTACATGTTTTCTTACTGTAATACTATTCAAGCAATGTTGATCGACATCGTTTGATACTATTACAGCTCAAAATTCAGGTTTGAAATTAACATAAAGAAAAAGAAACTGTATCCGGATAGGAATCAGCTGAGCAGCTATTATAATCCCAGATGGACGAACCGCCAAGGCTTCCACCGACCACTATTCGGACCATGCAAAATAACATCTAATAATTAATATACAGACCATGAGCTAGTTATCCGTGTGGGAATACCTGCCAACATTAATCTGATATATTCCTTATTGGCTGTTTCACACATCACGGAAAAGACAAAATAAATAAAAGAAAAATATTTTTGGGGCATCTTGCATGAGAGATATTGGTTTCTCATACAAGGTATGGAAACGATTCCATAATTACTCTCCATGCCTAAATAATCACTCATTCCATAATTAATTAATTACAGTCCGGATTATATACTTAGATCATTAGAGTTTAATCATTTGTAGAAAAGTTTTTTAGTGGAATTGAACAAAATTCTTTATATCAAAATAATCATGGGTTGAGATCATTGGATTTCAACCTCAAAATATTAATATAAAGGTCCAATTAAGTACTGAGGAAGATGAAGAATAAAAATTTGGCAAAAAGGTGCCACTTTGTCGCGGAATAGAGTTTGTGTCGCGGACCATGGGTCCGCGACAAGGGTTTCGCGACAAAGGGTGGGAAATGAGAGAAATGGGATTTTGAAAATTAGGGTTTGCTTTGTCGCTAAGCAAAAATTTTGTCGCGGAACATGGTTCTGCGACAAGGAGTCATAGCGACAAAGGGTTTGCTAATTGGACAATGGCATAATTCTTGTCGCGGAACAAGAGGTTTTGTCGCGCACGTTCCGCGACAAGGTTGCTTCGCGACAAAGCCCTTCCAGAATAAAATCACAAGTATTTGGGTCCTTGGTCGCTAATCAGGATTTTGTCGCGGAACGTGGTTCCGCGACAAAGGTTGTTTCGCGACCAAGGGTTTCAAAATGATGGCTAACAAGTGTTCTTTGGCACCTTTGTCGCCAAAGTATCATTTTGTCGCGGAACGTGGTTCCGCGACAAGAGTTGTTCCGCGACAAAGGTGTGTCCAGGACACATGTCAGAAAAGTAAAGTGGAACAGTGGCATGCATTGTGTGTGATCTCACCCATTTCAGATTCAAAAGCTAAACTAAGCTAAAAGTGACAAAACAAATTTGAATCTAGCTAGAACATGCTTGAACATAATAGAAATAAAACAAACTTAAAACTAGAGAAACCCTAATCTAAGCTTGATCACCCATAAGCATGCAACATTATCCAAAGAAGAGTCACCAAGCAGTGACATAAAAATGCAAAATAAGGATCAAATGATCCAAAGAAAACAAAAGCAGTAAGATCCATGGGGTGTGAGACCCATTTCATGATTTTTGGGACACAAATGGAGAATGTCTTCCCATATTATTAAATGGTGTTGTTAATACCCATGATTTGGGTATCACAAACCCTTAAACAAAAGTTTAGAACAAGAAACAAGATGTAAAAACTGGCTATCTAAACTAAAATGCAATAAACTACATCTAACTAATGCATGAATTAAATAATACAAGAAAAACCTAACTAAGCTACCCTAAACTAAACTAAACTACTAAGCTCCCAACTTGTCTTCAAGAGTGTATATTCTCTCTAAAATTCTTCCAACCTTTTGCTCAAAGGAAACACCTCATATTTATAGAGGGGAAACCCTAAGCTCATGGGCCTTGATTTGAGCCCATTGTGTCTCAAGACATCACACACATCACAGCTTTGTCTCGGAGCATCAAGTTTGGTCGCGGAACATACTGCATGTGGCAAAGCTTCTCGACTGGGTCTTGTGTCTCTAATGGTGCATCTTTGTCGCGGAATAGACCTTTGTCGCGGAACATGCCATCGCGACAAAGGACATCGCGACAAAAGGCTTGGCTGGTTTCCTTCTTCATCTGAGCTGCTTGGTCGCGGAACCATGCATCGCGACAAAGGGGCTTCCGCGACAAAGGTGTTCCTGGGCCTGCTGGATTGGGCCAGATGGGCCGAAAATGTTCTTTTTGTGGGATTTTATCTCTTTTTCCCATCTTTTTCATTCCTTTTTCTTTTGATTTCTTTTTCTCATGTTTTTGGATTTTTCTAACATAAATATGTAATAAAATTACATATTTATGCCTTTTTCACACCAGCTTATTATTTTTACAATTATGCATAAATCAGTCCAATTCCACTGCTTTCTTACTAAATGTAAGACCGGAATGCGATCAAATGCCCGTATAAGACACGGAAATGGATTGAAAATAATGGTCATTTCTGGCCATTATCAAACAGCAAGGCTGATCAGAGCGAACGCTAGAAGGAGACAAAGAGATCTTGTGGAAGGGAATCTTTCAACGATAACTGGTATGGCTAACAATGGACAAAATGACGGACCTGGAAACTTACCAAATGGACAGCCAGAGAATCAGCAAAACATACCACTTCGAGGACATTTTCAAGCACCACAGAGGGCTGCTGCGCCACAATTTGTTCATCAGCATTACTTTCCACCTAATTTTGCTAATCCTGCTCCAAATCCTCAAGAAGAACAGTATCAACCTTGGCAACCAAATGCTGATCAGTACTTGGCTGGAACAGATGAAGAGGTTGATATACCACCTGGTATATTAAACTTGGCATCTTCTAGGGCTTTTTATGGGTTGAGTGCTGAAGATCCACACTTGCATCTTAAAAAGTTTGTTGAATTAAGTAAGACAGTGAAGAAGGGTAGAGCTTCAAGGGAAACCATTCAACTAGCAATGTTTCCATTCTCTTTGGATGGTTCTGCGAAGGAATGGTATGACTCATTGAATACCCAACAGAAGGCTACTTGGCCAGAATTGGTCAGAAACTTCTTACTCAAGTACTTTCCAGAAAGTAAAGTAGATGAATGGGTAGATAAGATTTCTAGCTTTAAGATGAGAAAAGGAGAATCTTTGAAGGATGCTCGAGACAGATTCTTTGATATGCTTAAAAGATGCCCGCAGCATGGTATCACAGAAACAAGACTCTTGAAGATCTTTTTCACAGGACTTACTCATACTTGGCAGATGATGATCAATGCCACTGGAGGGGAACAATTACTTCAGATGCCACTTGATAGAGCTTAGTCAACAATAGACACCATGACAGCTAGCAGAGCAGTCCTCCAAGATGATGACCCTCCGTCACCTACAAGAAAGAGTCTTGTTATCCATACAGACAAGAATGAAGAAAAATTTGCAGCACTGACTAAACAGATTGCTGAGTTACAGCTAGCTCAGCAAACAAGTCAACAAATTCAGCATCAACAACAACAACCTACGGTTATCCTTCAACCCACTCCCATGGAACCAGTTTATCAGTGTGGAATATGTTCTGGGCCACATCATAATGATCAATATCCACAGCTTCAGGAAGCACCTAAACAAGATGAAAGTTGTAATTACACTGGTTTCCAGAATAAGCATCCAAACTTGAGCTATGGTAACACTCAAAATGCACAGAATGCACATCTCCTGAATCCTCCTCAACAGAACCATCAGCAGTTTCGTCCTCAGCAACAATTCTATCCTCAGCAGCAAATCTATCCTCAGAGACTTCCTCAACAAATGAATCAACAGAATAGACCATATGGACCGTTTGCACCAATGCCTGCAAATTTTCCACAGCAACCAGTGCCACCAGGCCCTTATCCTGTTGTTCAAGATAATACTTATTCTTTAAAAGTGGAGAATGCTCTGAAGGAGTTTATTGTTAAGCAGACAGAGACGAATAACCAACTGCAGGCTTCAATCAAGAATGTTGAAAATTCAGTAACAGAGATGGCCAAGTTATTACAACAAAGAGAAAAAGGAAAACTACCAAGTTCTTCTGAAACAAATCCACAATGTAAGGCAGTTACGTTGACGGGAGGGAAAGAAGTTGTTGATCACGAATTTGAAAAGAAACGAGATAGGTTGTTACAGCAGAAAAAGTTCAAAGATGTCCAGAGAATGGAAGAAGATGATCAACTTGAAGAAAGGCGGATACTTGAGGATAAGGGTTTGGAAAAGAATGTCTCAGGACACTCCTATCCAAAGGAAAAAGAGGGAGGTAATGATATCCCTAACTCTACAGGTAACAAAAAGGATTCACAGGATGAACACATGCCCAGGATACCATATCCTGGGAGAGTCAAAAATGATCTTCAAGAAATTAAATTTAAGAAATTTCTTGAAAAGATTAAGGACATTGAAATCTCAATCCCTTTGGTTTAATTAATTGCAAAAATGCCCACTTACGCTAAGTTTCTGAAAGAATTGATTTCAGGGAAACGAAGTGCGGGAGAGCAGCAAATGGTGGTCTTAAATTAGAATTGCAGCTTGGTTCTTCAACAACGGATTCCTCAAAGCTTGAAGATCCAGGGAGTTTTACTTTACCCCTGATTATCAACTGTAAAGAAGCTGGACGTGGGCTCTGTGACTTAGGAAGCAGCATCAATGTAATGCCACTTGCTATGGCCAAAAGATTGGACTTGGGGGAGATGAGGCCAGTGAATATGACTCTCTTCTTTGCTGATCAATCAAGCACCAGACTAGAAGGGATCATTGAAGATGTTCTAGCAAAGACAGGAGGCCTTTGTTTTCCAGCTGACTTTGTCATTCTTGATATTGATGAAAATGTCAGAATTCCTATCATACTAGGAAGACCTTTCCTGGTTACTGCAGGAGCTATGATTGATGCAAAGAATGGCATAGTTAAACTTCACGTTGATGATCAGGAAGTTACCTTCGACATGATGAAGATGGCAACATATCCTTTTAATGCTTTTGAAATCAATGTAGTAGGGAAGGGATTAGATTCTAGTACTATGGAGGGGGAAATCTTTCTGATTACTATAATCTCTTTACCACTGATGTAATTGAGAACAATCTCACCCCACTCACAAATGTTGACGATGCTACTTTTGCTTACTTGTGTGCGGTTAGATTCGCTGATCCTGAGACTGGTGAAATCAAGGACGGATCAGAAAGTGAGGACATGACATCTTCAGAACAATCTGAGGATGACATTGATAAAACAGATCCTTCTAAAGAAGGATCTGATTTAAAGATGGAAGTGCAAACTCGAAGCAAATTAATTCCATCAATAGAAAATCCACCAGAGCTTGAACTTAAAGTACTACCAGAACATCTTAAGTATGCCTTTTTGGCAGACAAAAAGAAGCTTCCGGTAATAATTTCATCCAAATTGAGTGAAGAACAAGAACAAGCTCTAGTGTGTACTCTTAAAAATCATATTCAGGCAATTGCTTGGACTATAGCAGATATTAAAGGCATCAGTCCTCACATTTGTATGCATAGGATCCTGATGGAAGATGAATACAAACCATCCGGACAACCACAGAGGAGGCTAAATCCACCAATGCAGGAAGTTGTCAAGAAGGAGGTAATCAAACTACTTGATGCAGGTATAATCTATCCTATTTCTGATAGTAAATGGGTAAGTCCAACACAAGTTGTACCTAAAAAGGGTGGGATTTGTATTGTGACTAATGAACATGGTGATGAAGTAGCAACAAGACCAGTAACTGGTTGGAGAGTTTGCATTGATTATAGAAAATTAAACACTGCCACAAGAAAAGATCATTTTCCTTTACCTTTTATTGATCAAATGTTAGAAAGACTGTCAGGTAAACCATTTTACAGCTTCTTAGATGGTTATCCTGGTTATAATCAAATAGTAATTGCTAGTGAAGATCATGAGAAAACAACTTTTACTTGCCCATATGGAACATTTGCTTATAGAAGAATGCCGTTTGGATTATGTAATGCTCCTGCCACTTTTCAAAGATGCATGATGAGTATTTTCTCTGATTTTATTGAAAAATGCATTGAAGTGTTTATGGATGATTTTACCGTTTATGGAACTGACTTTGAAGACTGTTTACAAAACTTGTCAAGAATTTTGCAGAGATGTGAAGACACTAACTTGGTTCTTAACTGGGAAAAGTGTCATTTCATGGTTCAAGAAGGAATTGTCCTAGGACACAAAGTATCTAGAGCAGGAATAGAAGTAGACAAAGCTAAGGTTTCTGTGATAGCAAATCTACCACCCCCTAAAACAATCAAGGCAGTAAGGAGTTTTCTTGGTCATGCTGGTTTTTATAGAAGGTTTATTAAGGACTTTTCTAAAATAGCAAGACCTTTATGTAATCTTCTTCATAAGGATGTGGTATTTAGCTTTGATGAAGATTGTTTGACTGCTTTTAATGTAAAACCCGAGAATTTTGCAACATAAACAAATAATTAAATAAATAAACAATAAATAAAATAAATACCATAAATAAATAAATCCAGCAAATAAATAAATAAATAAAGATAAGGAAATGAGAAATGAGATTTAACTTAAAAATGAATTAAAGGAATTTAATTAAATAAAAAGAATTATTAGAGATAAATAAATTGTACACCGAAACCCGACAACAATGAACTCGAGAATTCGAGTCCAAACATGCAATTAGACCTGAGTAAAATTTAGAGAGGAAATAGGAACCCGAAGATACCCCGGAAATCGGAATACGGGAGCATAGGGGGATAGAAGTCCGAAAGAGAGGAGGAAAGGCAAGACGGATCGCACGACCCGCCCGGACCGAAGCCCAGGCGAGTGCTGCGCGGTGGCCGCGCGGTAAATAGGGAAATGGCGCGCCACGGCCGCGCCAACGGACAGATTCACCTGTTGCGAGATTCACTCGCCCGAATCCGGATTTTCCGAATTCGGTTGAACACCATTCGGCTCAAGACTCCCCAAGGCCGACCTTGGACATCCCTAGGTCATGTTTACCTATAAATAAGACCTCTTGGAAGCCCCGAACACTTTTCAAAACCCTACGATACTCTCTATACACAAAACCCTAGATCCGGAAGTCATCGGAGGCACCAAAACCGAGCGGGGACTGCCGTGAACGAATTCGGATCTCTTCCAACGTCGTGGTAAGTTAGATCCGTTCATCCATCTCGTTTTTAATTCAAAAATGAAACCCTAATTCTCTTCTTTTTCTTTCTACACCCCGAATCGAATCTAGAACGAAGAACCCGACGAACGGAGAGGATAAACGGTGGACTGGAAGCCACGCCTCCGAACTCGACGATCCCGGATGACTACGAATCTGTAAGTTGACACTTACATGGTTTTGGGAGTAATTAAAACACGAAAACTAAAAGCTTAATCGAAACTTTCAAAAATCTGTCAATATGTGATTTCTACCTGTGCAACAGTTTTGTCTAATTTTTCCGAACCCTTAAAATTCTTCAAAAGGAAAAACTTTAAACACAAAAAATGTTCCTAAGGCTTAGATCTATCTCCTGTAAAATTTTCAGAATTTTTGTGATGATTTGATACGTGAAATCGGCCTCAAAGCGAACTGCTTTGAAATTGGTTCTTGAAATCTGGACAGAACTTAGGTTCGAACTTGATGACGTTTTTGACACTAGTTTTAGGCCGATTTAGATCTTTAGCTGAACATGAAAGTTATAGAAAAATGTCTTAAGAAGGTCTCTGTAAAATTTCATTAAGTTTGGAGTTGATTTGCTATGGTAGATCTTGATAATCTTGAACTGCTGTACACGAAATTCGGACAGATTAATGATATGACGAAAATTGATGTTTTTGACCTATTTCGGTGTCTCGGATTTAAAAAGTTAAAACACGAAAGTTGTTCATACCATTGTTTCAGAGTCAGTGGTAAATTTTCAGAATTTTTGGACTTAAATCTGATTTTAAATTAATTTTGAAGTAAACTGTGGTTGACCGAGTCACATCTTGAAATCTTGTCGAAACGGTGAAACTAGCCTTTAAGGTTTACACGAGTAGAAGACTCTTTGAAACAAATACATGAAATCTGGAATTTAGGAAATCCCCTTTACAAACTTGATCTTTTAAAATTAGGGGGTGAGTGCTCTGCAGGTTGCCCTCCTAACGATTCACTTCGTGCCTTTATGGACGATGGTGACCCGCGCGAAATTTTGAGATATGTTGCCAAAATGGCATGAGATATATGACCTACACTCTCGTGAATATCCATATGGGTTTCCCGAGGCTCCGGAGTGGTACTGGTATGGCAGATACGGCTGCGGCCGCCGGTTTCTGGCTAAACTTGTTGATATCGCGATCCAATCGTGAAATACTTGAAATACTAAATCTTGGGTGTAATGGAGATAGTTAAATGTTTAATTATTGTCCTTTTAAATTATTAAATGCTTTATTTGAATTAATTATGGCTTTTATTTAAATTATGCTAAATGTACTATTGGTTAGTGACATGATTTAATTATGCGAATTGATTATATTATTAAATTAAATTATTTATGATTATTATCATGCTTTTATGTAATTATTAAATTAATGACTTTTAAACCCTACGATCATGCATGTGTTAACTTACTCAGCAAGTTGTGCTGACCAAACCATTTATTTTTCCTTTTCCCTTACAGAGTATGTGGAACAGACATGAGCACGTTCATGCATGGGGGACTTTTATTTTGCAAAACTTATTATTTAAATTCTTGCATTAGACAATAGAATAAACGGGCCTGTTTAACTCGTGTTTTGACCATGTCGGTCTTATTTACATTTCCGCTGCAACATTATACTTAAATACTATTTCCGCTGCATTATGATATTATTATTTTCGAGACCATATTTTATGGGCTGTTTGCAAATGGTTTAAATATTTTTAAATACTAAAATACCTAGCCTTGCATCTCTTTAGTAAGCCGGAGAAACCGTGTCTTACTAGGGAGGTGTGGCGGTGACATCCCGACCTGGGTGACCAAAAATCGGGGTGTTACAAGTTGGTATCGGAGCCCGGCTATTTTTAAACTATTATTTTTAAACCATTATTATATTTAAACTACCATTTATATTTTGACTATTATTTTAAATTTTAAGTATTATTTCCATGGAAAAATTTTTATTTTAAAACCCATGGAGAAATATATATATATATATATATAGTGCATGAATTATTATGGGGGGGAAATCATCATTTGCATTTGCATATTGCATCTCTTTTATGTAGAGAACTTAGATTCTTGGCGAATTTCAACTTAGAATCTTGGCGAATTTCAACTTAGAATCTTGGCAAATTTCAACTTAGAATCTCGGCGAAGTTAACCTAGAATCTTGGCGAATATTAACTTAGATCTTTTTCTTGCGCTAGATGGCTAGTCACGATATGATGCAATTGATGATCAAAATGATGAACGTTCACCTTGATTCCCAACAAACTATACAACAAATGAAAAATCGTATAGCTCACTTGGAGACAAATCTGCACCAAATGGGAGACCGAAGGGAAGCTGACCTCCAACACTTCCTGAACTTGAGAGCCGCTGATCAAGGTCGCATAAAAGACTTAGAAACTCAAGTGCAAAAGCTCACCGAACGAGGCGATGCATGATAGATAGAATCGAGGATCTAGGGACGGACCTGCTTGACCTCACTGATATAGTAGTACCATATAGCCCTGTGGAAGACCATTTGATGGGACCACGAAGCCCAACACCCCCAGTGGAGAGCCCCTCAGGCCTTATCCGTGGACGATACGGAACCCTTGGACTCTGGCCCCACATGGTCCGCCCGTTGCCAAACCCGAGCCCCGTGGAGAACCATCTGGAGGAGTCACCGGAACCAGTTTCGGAAGCCGTCGATCCACCATCCCCAGTGTTTCATGGACCCTTGGGCACCGGCCAAGTCTCTGATGAGGATGATCCAATGGAAGACCCCACTACTCTGCTAGAGGACGCAGAGATCCTTTAGATACTTGGTCTTAGATAGTATATTAATTTTGCGCATCCTATTACTTGTATTAAATTTCTTTTAAGGAATAAAATGCAAGTTGATTTTTTGAAAACCTTCAGCCCTAAACTATCGAAAAAAAAAAAGAGAGAGACGAACCGGAATAGTTCCACCACATTTTCTCTAAAAGATAACAGTCAAATCAGACAACTAAGCAAGGATACAACGGAAACATAAACTACTAAACATAATCAGCAAGATCATCCTTATACAGTCCCATAAGAAAACAACCAAATAAAACACTACTACTGCAAACCTAAATGGAGACGCAGAAATGAAGGATCACTGGTCGGGAGGCGGGAACTGACGACGCATATACTCGTCCATCTGAAGCATGTAGGCATACATGTCGGTCATGGTGGCCTGCTGCTCCAGCTGCCTCGTAGTGATCGTATCCATGCGAGCCTGGTATAGATCCATCCTGGCATCCAGAGAGTCATAACGAGCCTGCCCGGCTGCAAACCCAGCGTCCATACGAGCAAACCCAGCCTCCATACTAAGCTGCATACCTTGCATCATCTAAAGTATCTGCGGCACCTCCGGATCCTGCTGGGGAACCACGGGAGGTGGAGGTGGCTGCTCAGAAGGGACAACCAGAATCAAACCATCACCATTGGGCTCCGGGCGAAGGACAGCCAGAGGAGCCCCACGTCGTAAGGCACTGCGTCGAGCGGCGTAGGTAGGAATACGGTAGACGCCGCCAGCAGCTAACTCATAAGGATCCGTCTCTGGTGACGTACGGATCCCTGAGTCGCGCACATACCACAAATGAGGTGAACATGGGTAATCACCCTACTCCCTCGTCCTCGGCGCATACCCCTCAGGTTGTCTGCGATACAAGCCCCAACATTCACCCTACCACCTCGGGCGATAAAGCAAATGGTCTCATAGACGTGGTTTAGAACGATATGGCTCCGGGTAATCGGCCGGACACGGCGTAACCATATCTGAGCAAGCTCGCGCCACGGAGAGTCCATCATCGTCAATCGTAGCTGGTGATCATACTCGAGTCGAGGTCCCACCTCAGTGCACAAAACGCCCCACGCAGACGGGGGTATACGACCCTCAGGCTGCTGCCGGAATACGCCGTCGTCAGGAAGACCGAAGTAGACGTTGATCGCCCGAGCACTGAAATCTAGATGGCGACCCCGAACCCAGACTCGAGACAAGTCGCTGTTCTCTCCAAGACCGCCAATGTTGGCGATGACCTCCATAGCTAAATAACCAGAAGCAATGCCCTCGGGATGGCACACAAGTCCAGTCCACTGAAGATGGTCCAAAACTGGACTAACCCTGTCATCGTCCATATGACGAGGATCCATGCCTCTCTCCGGGACATAAGCCCTGTTCCGACGAAGCTCGTCGAAATAGAACTCCTGAGAGGCCATCGTCGCAAACCGATGCCTATCGTGTCGATGGGGACGCAACTCGTCGGGACGACCCCTGAGTTTAGGGCCCCGCTGCTCCTCGTCCTCCTCGGACTCACTGTCATCAGTATCCGGCATCACCGGGGCAGCAGTACTAGGGCCAGCTGCATCACGCCGAGTGGCTCTTCTCTTGGCCCCCGGAAGAACCATGAGAGACGCCCCAGACAACCCACAAGAAAAGCAGCATCCTGCAGATACCCAACCAATACCAAATATAAGGATAAATCCTACACAACAATTACATCAAGTATAGGACAGAAAAACGCAGGAACATGAAGTGTAGGCTCTAACACGAGCAATCCAAGAGGATAACCAAACAAAGAATATATCCAAACAAATCCCAAAACTCTTTGGGACATTTAGTCAAATACGTTGTGTGCGCAATAAATCAAGTTCAAATTTTACTTGTAAAGACACGGGAAACGTCCCCGAATCAAAACAATTGCTTAGGCAATAACTCATCATCATAATAGGGCACAAAACAACAACAACGAACTCATTCTCATGCCGCAATACCAATACAAATCGGAAAATTCATATTCTTCCTAAAGCATGGAATCTAGTAAAAACTACCCCAAACTAGGTATACATTGTTGCACAAATACTTCTTAATCAACAAAAATAACACCAAGTATCACATAAACTCGCTAATTGCACGAATTAAGTCTAAAAACGACAAATCCCCAATTCTTATCCCTAAAACCCTAATGACGGAATTTACCCAAAAATCAAAACTAATCGAAGCATAAAAATTGAAATTGGCAAATGGAAGTATTAGAAACATACCTTGCAATGAAAAATCGAAGTCGGGAATAGGAGAATAGGAGAATGAGAGAACGAATTTGGGAGCAAACTAGAAGAAGTCTCGGAAGTGGAAATGGGGCGGAGTGGCTTGCGCTACCCGCGAGCCCCCTTTTTTTTCAACCTGCTGTGGCCGCGCGGTCACCGCGCGCTGCCGCACGGATACCGCGCGGGCCACGAAAAGTGTTTTTTTTATTTTTTTATTTTTTTAGCTATTTTCCTTACCTTCCATTGTTTACACCATCAACCATACGGCAAATTGTCCAAATGCGACTTTTGGTTGAAGGAGGTAGCATTTCTAGGACATATAATATCCGTTGATGGAGTCTCAGTGGATCCGGCAAAAGTTTCTGCCGTAACTGAATGGGCAACTCCAAAGAGCCAAACTGAGATAAGGAGTTTCCTTGGATTAGCCGGGTACTATAGACGGTTCGTGAAGGATTTTTCGAAAATCGCACGACCTTTGACCCATCTACTGAAGAAAGGAGTAAAATACATGTGGACAGAGGCTTGTGAGACAGCGTTTCAAGAGCTGAAGAAACGACTCACAACCACACCCGTATTGACACTACCATCAGAGAATGGTGACTTCGAAGTTTACAGCGATGCTTCGAAGGAAGGTTTAGGTTGTGTCTTGATGCAAGATTCGAGAGTCGTAGCGTATGCATCACACCAACTAAAACCTCACGAGGAGAATTATCCGACACATGACCTGGAGCTGGCAGCGGTCGTTTTCGCTCTAAAGATATGGAGACATTATCTTTATGGGCGGAAGTGTCGAATGTTCACCGACCACAAGAGCTTGAAGTATATATTCACTCAGAAGGAGTTGAATTTGAGACAGCGAAGGTGGTTGGAACTTATTAATGACTACGATTTGGAAATAGCCTACCACGAGGGGAAGGCGAATGTGGTAGCCGATGCCCTAAGTCGGAAAACCCAACACGTGACAAACTCGTTGGTAATTCCACCAGCATTGTACATGGATTTAGCACAATTGGACGTGGAACTTGTGCATCCTGGCACAGTGAATGAAACGATCAACGTAATGGTCGTAGAAACCCCAATATTGGACGAGATTAGGCTCGCCCAACCGGGCGACGCGAAATTGGAAAAGACAAAGGGGTATATTGCCGAGGGGAAGGCAATAGGATTTGCTGTCCACGAGGATGGAAGCATTCGCTTCAAAGGGAGATGGTGCGTGCCCCATAAATGTGCCGAGTTGAAACGAAAGTTGATGGAAGAAGGGCACAACACGCCATATTCAGTGCATCCCGGAGGCGACAAGCTTTACAAAGATCTAAAGAAGATCTATTGGTGGACGGGAATGAAAAAGGAAGTGGCAGACTTCATGGCAAGGTGTCTCACCTGCCAAAAGGTTAAGGCATGCGACATAAACCCTTAGGACTGATGCAACCACTAGAGATTCCAAGTTGGAAGTGGGATAGCATCTCGATGGACTTTGTCTCGGGATTGCCCCGATCACCTAAAGGCATGAACAAGATTTGGGTGATTGTGGATAGGCTAACGAAGACAGCCATATTTATCCCAATGAAGGACACGTGGACCATGGACCAATTGGCCCGAGCCTACGTTGATAATGTGGTACGACGACATGGAGTACCACATGACATCATTTCCGACAGAGACAGTAGATTTGTCTCTCACTTTTGGACGGAGTTACAAAAAGCTCTCGGTACTCAAATCAAAATGAGCACCGCATTCCACCCGATGACGGATGGTCAAACCGAGAGAACAATCCAAACACTAGAAGACATGCTGAGAGCATGCGTATTGGAATTTAAGGGAAATTGGGAATCCCATTTACCCTTAATCGAATTTTCTTATAATAATAGCTACCATGCTAACATTGGCATGGCACCATTCGAGGCGTTGTATGGACGAAAGTGCCGAAGCCCGTTGAGCTGGGAAGAAAACGATAAGTCGGTGGTAGTGGGACCACAACTTATCGAAGACATGGCTCAACAAATCAAAGTGATTCAAGAAAAAATGAAAGCCGCTCAAGACCGTCAGAAGAGTTATGCTGACGTGAGACGACGAGACCTAGAATTTCAAGTGGGAAATAGGGTCATGCTAAAGATATCACCCATGAAGGGGTGATGCGCTTTGGCAAACGAGGGAAGTTGAGTCCGCGATACATAGGACCTTACGAAATTCTAGAACGAGTCGGAAATTTGGCCTACCGACTGGCTTTACCGCCACAATTAGATCGAGTTCATAATGTTTTCCATGTCTCACAACTAAAGAAGTATGTGCCGGACCCGACACATGTACTTCAACCGGAAGTAATCGAACTCGATGAGGATCTGACTTATGAAGAAGTCCCAAGGCGAATTCTGGACACTAAGGAGCGAGTAACGAGGAACAAAACCATCAAAATGATCAAGGTTCTTTGGTCGAACCACGAAAGTGAGATGGCAACTTGGGAGGTAGAATCCGGCATGAGAGAACGCTACCCGACATTGTTCCAAACCGACACCGACACAGTTATGGGGACATAACTGCAATCTTAAGGGGGAGAGGATGTCATACCATCTATTTTTCGTGCATTTTTGTAAACAAACAAACAAATTCAAATTGTTTTGAACTACGTTATGGCTTGATCCCTTCACTGGGTACGTAGGCAGCTTAGAAGTTTTAATTCTAAGTTCAGTCACAAAATAATAAAACAAACAAAAGACCTTAGCACGAGAAAAGCCGAAACACAACTTCGAGGACGAAGTTGATTCTTAAGGAGGGTAGACTGTAATACCCGAGAATTTTGCAACATAAAACAAATAATTAAATAAATAAACAATAAATAAAATAAATACCATAAATAAATAAATCCAGCAAATAAATAAATAAATAAAGATAAGGAAATGATAAATGAGATCTAGCTTAAAAATGAATTAAAGGAATTTAATTAAATAAAAAGAATTATTAGGGATAAATAAATTGTACACCGAAACCCGACACCAATGAACTCGAGAATTCGAGTCCAAACATGCAATTAGACCCGAGTAAAATTTAGAGAGGAAATAGGAACCCGAAGATACCCTGGAAATCGGAATCCGGGAGCATAGGGGGATAGAAGTCCGAAAGAGAGGAGGAAAGGCACGACGGATCGCACGACCCGCCCGGACCGAAGTCCAGGCGAGTGCCGCGCGGTGGCCGCGCGGTCAATAGGGAAATGGCGCGCCACGGCCGCGCCAACGGACAGATTCTCCGGTTGCGAGATTCACTCGCCCGAATCTGGATTTTCCGACTTCGGTTGAACACCTTTCGGCTCAAGACTCCCCAAGGCCGACCTTGGACGTCCCTAGGTCATGTTTAGTAGGGGTGATTAACGAGTAGTGCTACTGTGTAAAAAAATGTTTGGAATAAACAAAAAAATTGTGCTTGTGTGTAAAATGTATGTTTCAAATTAGTAATAAATAATTGTAAATTTATTTAAATGAATCAGATCTTTTTATTGGCTTCTATTGATAATGAATAAAACTAATGAATCAAACACAAAATAGAAAAGGTCAAACAACTCAAAAACTCATAATACTTCCTTCGTTCTTGATTAAATACAACATGTTGAAATATGACACTATTCACACAAACACTTTGACTTAAAGTTTTATCATAGTTATACAAGTTAAAATATAGCCAAGTGAGATCTTGTTAGATTCGTCTCGTCGTGTAGTTTTTTAATATCGAACTTTTAGAATTTTTACTGTACCAAATTTGAGTTATTAATGGTTTAAAATGTGTATTGGACTGCGTGCTTGGTGAGTCCGTAGCACTGATAAAAAAACTGAAGAATTATAAGATAAGGGCCCTAATCCAAAAAAAGAAAAAAAAATTCAAGTTACTCGAGCTCGAGCTCGAGTCGAGTAGTGATTCTCGAGCTCGAGTATCATCGAGCTCGAGCTCGAGCTCGAGCTCGAGTAGTGATATTTCCTCGTCAAGTCAAGCTCAAGTAGTTAACTACTCGGGCTCGACTCGACTCGATATCACCCCTATTGTTTACCTATAAATAAGACCTCTTGGAAGCCCCGAACACTTTTCAAAACCCTACGATACTCTCTATACACAAAACCCTAGATCCGGAAGTCATCGGAGGCACCAAAACCGAGCGGGGACTGCCGTGGATGAATTCGGATCTCTTCCAACGTCGTGGTAAGTTAGATCCGTTCATCCATCTCGTTTTTAATTCAAAAACGAAACCCTAATTCTCTTCTTTTTCTTTCTACACCCTGAATCGGATCTAGAACGAAGAACCCGACGAACGGAGAGGATAAACGGTGGACTGGAAGCCACGCCTCTGAACTCGACGATCCCGGACGACTACGAATCTGTAAGTTGACACTTACATGGTTTTGGGAGTAATTAAAACACGAAAACTAAAAGCTTAATCGAAACTTTCAAAAATCTGTCAATATGTGATTTCTACCGGCGCAACAATTTTGTATAATTTTTCCAAACCCTTAAAACTCTTCAAATGGAAAAACTTAAAACACTAAAAACATTTCTAAGGCTTAGATCTATCTCCTGTAAAAGTTTCAGAATTTTTCGTGATGATTTGATACGTGAAATCGGCCTCAAACCGAACTGCTTTGAAATTGGTTCTTGAAATCTGGACAGAACTTAGGTTCGAACTTGATGACATTTTTGACATTAGTTTTAAGCCGATTTAGATCTTTAGCCAAACATGAAAGTTGTAGACAAATGTCTTAAGAAGCTCTCTGTAAAATTTCATTAAGTTTGAAGTTGATTTGCTATGGTAGATCTTGATAATCTTGAACTGCTGTACACGAAATTCGGGCAGATTAATGATATGACAAAAATTGATATTTTTGACCTGTTTCGGTGTCTCGGATTGAAAAAGTTAAAAGACGAAAGTTGTTCATCTCGATGTTACTGAGTCAGTGGTAAATATTCAGAATTTTTGGACTTAAATCTGATTTTAAATTAATTTTGAAGTAAAATGTGGTTGACCGAGTCAAATCTTGAAATCTTGTCGAAACGGTGAAACTAGCCTTTAAGGTTTACACGAGTAGAAGACTCTCTGAAATAAATACATGAAATCTGGAATTTAGGAAATCCCCTTTACAAACTTGATCTTTTAAAATTAGGGGGTGAGTGCTCTGCAGG
>JAOANR010000003.1:34286645-34425614 GCA_030278955.1 Hygrophila difformis | reverse complement strand
ATGTGGAATAACTCCACCATTCCAGAGTAGGAAGCAAAAAGCAAGGTTCAACCGAGAGGTAGTTAACTACTTCTGGGAAGATCCTTATCTCTTTAAACATTGTGCAGATTCAATTATTAGACGTTGTGTAACTGAGCACGAGGCTTATCAAATCGCTAAAAAATGTCATGAATCGGAATATGGAGGTCACCATGGCCCCACTCGAACAGCTCACAAGGTGTTCGAGTGTGGTTTCTATTGGCCTACCATTTACGAGGATTGCAAGGCGTTTGTTAAGGCTTGCGACAGATGCCAAAGATTAGGAAATATCTCCAAGAGGGATGAAATGCCTCAAAAAGGAATTCTCATCCTTGAGATTTTTTATGTATGGGGTATTGACTTTATGGGGCCATTTCCGACATCTGATGGGAATCACTACATCTTGGTAGCTGTCGATTACGTGTCCAAGTGGGTCGAGGCGGTTGCGCTGCCAACCAACGATGGTCACCAAGTCATCAAATTTTTGAAAATAACATTTTCAATAGATTTGGTGTACCTAGGGTAATCATATCTAATGGAGGACCCCACTTTGTCAACAAAGCTTTTGCAAATCTCATGAGCAAAAGTGGGATTCTCCACAAGATCGGCACGCCTTATCATCCCCAAACCAGTGGCCAAGTCGAGGTATTTAACCGCGAAATCAAACACATACTCGAAGCCACTGTGGGGATAACCCGCAAAGACTGGTCACGTAGACTCAATGATGCTCTATGGGCATACCGCACTGCATTCAAGACTCCCATTGGGATGTCCCCATACAGGCTTATCTTTGGAAAAGCCTGTCATTTGACTGTAGAACTAGAGCACAAGGCTTACTGGGCCGTAAAAACGCTTAATTTTGACCCACGAGTGGCTCAGAGTAAACGCAAGTTGGACCTCAATGAAATTGAGGAAATATGTGCGCAAGCTTATGAAAGCTCGAGGATTTACAAAGAGCGGACCCAGAAGTTACACGATCGTCGCATAAAATCTAAACACTTCTATGTTGGCCAAAATGTCTTGTTATTCAATTCTAGGTTAAAGCTGTTCCCCGGAAAGCTTAAATCCAGATGGGAAGGGCCATACGAAGTGGTGCACGTGTTTGAAAGTGGAGCAGTCAGGATTCGAACTGACAAAGGAGAGCTGGTGGTGAATGGACACAGGTTGAAGGAGTATCTAGGGCAGCTCGACCCCGGAAAGGAAGTCCAAATGACATCAGAGCCGGCCTATACTCAATAAATATTTATATTTATACATCTATATAATTATTTATTATGTATTTATTGTCTCGAATGATAAGTATCCAAAAAAAATCAACTAAACATTTAGAGTACTAAGACTCTAAATGTGAGGATGTTGATATTTGGAGAAAATCTAATAATTTTTGTTATGTTTGCCTTGCAGGAATTCATGGAACCAACAAAAAGAAGGATAAAGCTTTGAAAACCAGGTTCCCGGTTGGATTAATACCAAATTTAATGGAAAGTAATTTCGGAATTTAGAGAAATTTAAAATCCGGAATAACTCCATAAAATGAGGGTGTTAATCCAACCTAATTTATGCAAGCAATTTATAATAGAGTAATATTTCTGTTTTAATGTGTGCTTTCAGTATGTTATTTATTTTTAAGAAAATCCATAATTTCAGAAAATTTGAAATTTGAAAATCTTTCAAAATTTTTCTAAGTGTTGAATGCGATCTATGTTGTATCTCAAATCAATTCGATTTAAATCGAATTGTTTGAAACAGATCGCATTGGAAGTGTGCCTTGGAAATTTTAACCAACTCAATCTCCAAGCTAATTCGGTCTACACCGAATTGGCCCTAGAGACCGAATTGGCTTCCCCAAGACACATCCTCCATCCTTGTGTAAATTTGGCCAAGTAGCAATTCGATCTATGGCAATTCGGCCTAGACCGAATTGATTTTGAATAGATCGAATTGATCTACAAAAGGCATTTTGTGATTCTTTAGTTTTATTTATGCAAGTGAGCAATTCGATCTATAAGGCAATTCGGTCTAGACCGAATTGTCCATATAGACCGAATTACCTCACAAAAGCATCCCCCTTTATTTTTCCTAACTAACCAGATTCGGTCTTCTTGTTGTAATTCGGTCTCTAGACCAATTCGGTCTAGACCGAATTGACTTCAAAAGACTGCATTGCAATAAGAGTGTGTTTGCTTCCCCTTCCAATTCGGTCTCTATGCCAATTCGGTCTAGACCGAATTGGCCTAAGAGACCGAATCTCTCACAAACACCTGGAGACCACATCAATTCGGTCTAGACCGAATTGATGGTTCGGTATCCAATAGACCGAATTACCCAATCTCCTACCCCTTTATATTCCTCTTTCCCCCTCTTTTCCCTCACTTTCAATTTTCACACTTCGATATTTTCCCCCGTATCCCCTCTCGCGAACTTCGTCTCCCTCGCGAAACCAGAGCTCGAGCCAGAGTTTTTCTTTGATCAACTCCGTGCAAAGTGTTTAAAAATGGCGTCTTCTTCGTCTAATCCTACTGGGAGTGTCGGGTAAGTTCCCTATTTCGATTTCGCACCCTGTTTTCGCGATTTCCAGTGTTGTTCTTCCATGTTTTTGCGAAATTGGTAATGGGAAGGAAATGAAGCCTGCTTTCACGTTGGGGATGGTCGGAATGTAGTCGGAGTATAGTGGGCATGATCGGGAAGAGGGTAGAACGCAATAGGCAGAACCTAGGGTTTGTGCGTTTATGTTCGAAACTGCCATTGTTGTGATTCTTTAGTTTTCTGTGGTGTTAAGGATGTCTTATTTCGAAAATGAGGGCTGCAAAACCCTCACAAATCATGTTTTTGTTCACTTTGTGGTTTTGTTGTTCTGTTTGTGTTGTCTGTGTACATATTTGGTTAACTGTGTTTGGTATTAAAATCTGTGAAAATGGAAAACACAGTGGTTTGTTTTTCCTTTACAATCACTGTGTTATTTTACTGGTTATTTGATAATGTTGATTGAATATGCATACTGATAGTACTGCCGTACCTAGTTATTGGCTAAATTTTTGCATGATCATGGTATGAATGGGTTGTTTGTGTTTGTTTTCAATTATGCATGTACTGTGTTATGTATCGTTTGTCAATAAATGCTTTTGTCGGGTACCTGTTAACCACAAATTGCAAACTCAACTTGAAAGTTGATGTTTGCACATACGGGAAACATGGTATTATAGACGAAACCATGCCAAAATTTTTCCAACACTTTTGGCATGGCATTTATGTCTAAAAAGACAAAAAGTGGTAGATTGTTCTTTTCTTTTAAAGTGTTTGACATGTGCTCACTTTTGGGCTAAATGGGGAATATTCAAATGGAACATCTTGTTTTATTCTTTAACACCCATTTCCCAAAACAAAATACAAATGGGGGACCACTCGCTCCCCCAATTTTATTAAATAAACAAGTCAACACTTCTCATAAAAATCCAAAAATGCTCTTTTTGTGTTTGTGCATGTTTATTTTATTTTTATTCTCCATGATCCATTACTACATGCTAGTGATTGCATAATTGGCCATGTGCATGTGTTCATCACCATTAATCATCTTGCTACCTTTTTCACATGATTTAAATCACTTTTTAAGTGATAAAAAATTCCAAAATCTCTTTCATAGGCTTAATAGCCTATGAAATTTTACCTTTTTGGTCCTTTGACCACTCCAAAAACCTTTTAGACTATTTATAGTCTAAGAAAAATTTTGTAAGGGTCCCAGATCCTTATTTCTCTTACCTCTCTCTCTATTCTGTTGCAATAAGAGTTGGATTTAAAAATTCAACTCTATGTCTTTTTATCTAATAAATTCAAGTAAAAACCAATTAACTCACATTTAGAGCTTAGCTCAAAATGTGAGGATGTTGATTTTTCCAACTTGAAAATGTTTGTCAAAAACTTGTTAAAAATAGTTTCAATTTCTCTTCTCAGGGACAAATATGTGATAACTTCCATAATGAGTCTTCCAACAACCACTCCAGACCGTGCCTTCTTAGAAATCGAAAGGCTGAAAAGGCAGATCGAGGAAAACAGAAAGGCCATCAGGGACGAATTTCATCTGAATATGGACCACCAGATCGAATGGAGATTTGAAATGAAAGATCACTGGTGGAGAGATATTCCAGAAGATGAGAGAAACCTTAAGGCTACAGGCCTCGAAAGAGACCTCTGCCAGCACATGTGGAACTTCTGGAATAACGAATTTGACCAGGCGAGATATGACTTGAGGTTCGACGATCCGAGAGTTCACTACGAGAGAATGGTTTGGAGGATGATTCAGCATAAGGCCAGGTGGAATCGAATGCTTGAGCAGCACCTTGGGGACAAGAAAATAGCAGCCTTCGAGCCAATCCCCATTCAACCAGCCATCACAAAAGAAACCAGAAGTCTTTTTGCCAAACAAACTCCTCCAGTACACAAAGTGGCGATGTCTGGAATGGTCTACATGCCAGACGCTTTCCCATTCACGTACAAGAAAGAACTGTTTGACAATGGGACCATCTGCGGACCGGAAGAGCAACTGTGGCTCACAAATCACGCCAAGGTACGCCATATTGAGATGGCATATAACTTTTGGGAGTCCCTTCAACCTGTGCTGAATTATGGAGCAGCCCACCACACCCCGATGTTGGACACAATAATAGAAAAGACAAAAGCAATACGGAAGCTGTGGGGGGAATACATGAAGGCATGGGGGAGCTGGGAGAAGGACATCAGACAATCTGTACTGAAGCCGGGGGTGGTGATACCCCCGGGAAATGAGTAAATCATTCCAAGGTTTCTACCAACGAGAATCCCGGTGGTTGAGCCCAAAGAAGCCACAATGGTTGGAATGCCCAATTTTGCGTTAATGAAAGCCGAGTGCACAACAATGTACCAAACCAGAAATTGGGACAGGATGGGCAGAAAGAAAAAGCAGATACCACTGATGAGCCAGACCAAATGCTTGGAGTATTTGAACATTCCACCGGTTCGGGACTTGTCAGGGCTAAATGAGAAGGAGGCAGACATCATGGACACTCTCTATGCGGACATGAAGACCAGATTCTTCGAACTAATGCGAGAGATGGACTGGGAAGCCCTGAGGTACTGCCAAGAAAACAAAGTGCGATTACGGTATAACACGGGGTTCCAAGGAGTCTTGGGTAGATATTTCGCAGCCAAATGGACTGTCCAGCTTACAGCGATGACTGAGCCCAGTTTCATAGAGAAGTATCTGAAAACCAAAGGGCCAGAGTTGGGACTGTGGACTGAAGCTGATGACAAGTTGATCGATGATTATGAGGACCCGACGCCCGAACCCCACCAGTCAACCGAATCCGAACCCCACCAGTTAACCGAATCGGAGCCCCTCCAAACCGAATCTGCGCCAGAGCCACCAAAGAAAAAGAGGAAACTGATAAAACTGGCTGAGAAAGAAGAGGCTGGAAGACCTGCTGAACCTCAAGTCAAAATTCAAGAACCTCCCAGTCAGCCAAGGACTCTTCCACCAGTGCCCAAGTTCGATGGCACACCTTCCAAACCAAAGAACAGGGGCAAGGAGCATGCCATTGATCTATCCAAGAGAGAGCAGCAGCGTCTAGCCCAAGAACAATATGATGCAAAAATAGCAAGAAAGGCCCAAGAAGAAGCCGACGCAGAAAAGGCAATGAAAGATCAGAGGGTTGCGGAAGCTGAACGGGCTGAGGAACAAAGGGCTGCTGCCCGCAAGGAGCATCAAATTGAAAGAGAAAGGCAGCAGAAGGAAGAAGCCGAGAGAGAAATGGTCAAAGAAAAAGAAGAGTGGAGGCAACAACGAGAAGCAGAAAGGGCCGAGAAAAACAGACTGTGGAAGGAAGAAATGGCCAAGAAAGCTGAGGAAGAGGCTAAGAAGGCTGAAATGGAAGAAAACATCAGAAAAACCCGGGAAGAGGAGGAGAATAGAAAGGCTGCTGAGAAAATTCAAGCCGAGCTAGAGAAGAAACAGACGAAAGAGATCACAACAGAGGCCGATGTTGGGGACGATGATTGTCAAATAATCAGTGGAACCAACATCGTGCCTGTTAAAGTAAAAGAAGAGCCGGCTGAATGGGCTAAAGATCGAAAGAAGCAGCAAAAGGAGATAGCCACTAGGAGGAGTGGGAGTGAAAAGAAAGCGGATGAGATCGGCGAAGGACTCAAACCCACAGAAGAGATAAAGGAAATGGTGCAGGAGGGCAATGAGCGTTTTGAACAGTTGAAGGAAAAGATTGCGGAACTCTTAGAAAGTTTGGACCAAGTTGCTGCAAATGCAATGGCTGCAGCTGCTGCCCAATCTCAACCCACCGCACCTGATGAGAATATAACAGAATTAGAAGACTCGCATGCTGAAGCGGGTCCACAAGTTGAGGCAAACCAAGGAGAAGCAGTGGCAAACGAGGGCAGCGGTGGCAGCTCTCATGCAGAAGTAGATACCATTGAGGACCTGTTCAAGAACAAGACGTATCAACAAATCCTCCAAGGGGATCTTGATATTACTGGAGATCAAGGAGATAACATGGTAGAACAATTGGGGAAATTAAACACAGGGAGGGACGAGGAGGTACCTCAAAAAGAACATCAACATGTTGTTGACCCCGTCTTTTCTGATGATTTTCTCAAAGTTGTGCTTCATGAATTTCCTTGTAACTCGTCTGAACAGGGAATATCTCAAGGAGGCGAGCAAGCGGAACACGAACAACAGCCTGATGGACAGCCGCAGACAGATGTGCAGGCTGAAACTGAACATCAAGTAGAGGGTGAGCATCATGAACAGCAAGAGCAGATGGAGGAGAAATCGGATTCAGATTGGGAGCAGGCATACCCTCATGACACCCAAGAATCAACGGGGTCAGTCCGATCCGCTGGGTATTGGGTGACCTCTACCTCAAAGGGGCGCCTGGGGGTATCCACAAAGAAATGCAAAAGGTTCCCCATTAAGGACGATGCAGATATAATGAGGAGGTTCAACGGGAACGAGCAGAATGCGGGGCGTTATATGGTGCTAGGAGAGCTATTTGTACCTGATAAAGGATTCAGTTCAGAAATGGTGAATCATCATATGCTGGTCTTCGTGCAACAAAACCATGGATGGACTGAATTCCTTACGCACCACGCTGAACCTGGGATAGCAGAGCTGGTTCGGGAGTTCTACTGCAATATCAATGTCGCTCAAAAGAAGAGTTGGGTGCGAGGAGTTGATGTAGACATATCTGGAGAATATCTGAACAGATTCCTCAATACACCCAACTGGGTATCAGAATTCCCGACAGCTGAGCACTTTGAGAAGGGAGCATGTAAGGCAGTTGAGAGGTCATATTATGACAACATCACAAGGTCCCTCACTGCCGAGAGCTATACTGGCGAATTCTCTTTCAAAGCCAAACACCTGAAGCTGGAGTTCCAACCTTCATATGACTTCTACATGTCAAAAATCAGGCCCAACCCTCATGCACACGAGACGTCTGGTCGAATGCTGAAGGGTTTTGCTAAGCTATGGCATGAACTGAAGATCAATGTGGGTGAGCATATCTTCCATGTCATGACTTCAAGGACCTCCGGCAGGGCGGCTGCTCTCTGCTATCCAAACCTCATTAGAAGAATCTGCGAAGCCCAAGGAGTAGATCTAACTGTTTTCTCAGGGAGCGACACCATTGATATGAGTCGCCCAATTCCAGTTCCAAAAACGCGGGTATCTGATCCGGTGGTATACGCGATGCCAGATGAGTCAGAGGCCCAATCCAGATACACTCCTGGACAACCGGCTAAGCGCAAGTCACGAAAAAAAGAGGCCCGTACTGAAGCGGTGCCTTCAACAAAAGAAGCAGGAATCCCCTCAATTGGACCTGCTGCAGAGGAATATCCTCAAGGTGATGCCCCCACTCAGAGTCATCCCGGAACTGATGTTTCCACTCCAAGCTTGTCACGAAGACATCCAGTCCGACCTTCTCGCAGAAGCCCGACTGTATCTCAGTACCCAGCCGATTCTCAAACTCTAGAAGCAGTAAGCAAAATGGGGGAGTCAATGATGCAGAGTGTCAAATCCTTGGCCGATGTCATTGTTCCAACTCAAGAAAAGCAAATGCAGAGAGAGGAAGAGTTTAGAATGAGAATGCTTGAGAGGGAAGAGGAGTTCAAAAAGGAAGCGGCTGAACGAGAGAAAAGGCAGCATCAAGAAAGGACAAGAAAAATGTTTGAAATGATGTTCAACAAGCAAACCAACCTGATGGAGAGATTGCTCAGAGACTACCCTCACCTCCAAGAGACGACACCGGACCCTCCAAGCACCATTCAGAGAAGAAAGATTGAGTCAACGCGATCACATTCATGCGAGCTTCTGTAAACATCATGCACTAGATTTTCCATTCACTCAGTACACTTTCATTCATACTATGGAAATCTTCTGTAACTGATGTATTTATTGCTTTCCACAAAGAGAATTTCGTCTTGAATTCTCAATTTTTTTTTTTTGAAAAAGATGTGTGACAGTCAAAGATGAATAAGTGACTGTCACGCCAAAAACAAGCTGTGACATGCTTGCATGTTCACAGTGTCTTTTTACTGCTTTCAATTAAATAACTGGCATAAAACAAGCATAAATCTGTCACCTAAATTCACATGTTGAATTTAGGCTAAGGATGAAATATTCAAACTTTTAAATTGGGATAATATAATTGAATACATGCATGATATGAATTCTTGAGGTTTTGATCTATAAAAATTTAATGATATAATTATCTTGTTGGGTAATGAGTCCTCATGTTGAGAATTTAATTGAATAGATTGTAAGAATCTTTCAAAGATTAAATTTAAGAATATTTTATGACATGAATCAATCATTCCATGTGAGATTTGAGCCATGAGTCACTTTTACTCATTCTTTTCTTTGATGTGTGAAGATCATTTTGATTAAAGGACACTAGAACTTGCGATTGGGACCGATTCAAGACCATGTCATATTCCTAAAATCGAGAATATGATCGAGGCACCTAGAAACCAAAATTTTGGCCTTCTTTTGAATCCAAACCCAAAAATATTTTCCCTTTAGGATTAACCAATTTGAGCCTTTAAGCCTAATTTTTCTTTGAAGCCCTCTATATTTTCCTAGCCTTATAAAAAAGCCAAAAAAAAAATTCAAAACCCAAGTGTGCAAGAATGAATTTTATCAAGGCATTACAATTTTTGATCATCAAGAAAATACTAATCGGTATCCAAAAACCGATTCAAAAAAAAGAGAGAAAGAAAAAGAAAAGAAAAGAAAAAAATGTGTTAGTTCCATTCAACAAAAAGAAATTGCAAATGACAAAGTAAATTAGACTTAGTCTAATGTCATGCAATAGAAAGAAAAAAAAAAAGCAAAAGAAAGAAAGAAAAATATTGATGATCATAAATTTTTAATAATAATGCTATGTTTTGATAAAATAAATTCTTGCCACTTCTTAGCCCAATAATTCCCTTTCTTACCAATGTTACAACCGTATGCGCCGTTATAACCTTGAATAAGACCTCGGGATCTCGATTTGAGGAAATGAGTGGGTGGCGAGTTGGTCTAATTGCAAGCTTATGGGAGAATTTATTTGAATTTGATTATGAGCGTATTGTTTAAAAGCCAACTTTGAGAGTGAGTGAAATTTCCGACTTTACTATATGTGAGGCTCTGCATTGATTGATTAATGTTCATGTCATGTCTGAATTCAAGAATTAAACCAATGAAAATTTTCCATACATATATTCAAGAAAAATTAACAATAATGATTGATTTGTATACCTATCCAAGTGAGAAGTATCATTTCATTAAACACTGCAATCAAGAGAGTTTAATACTTGTAATTTTGATTGTATTATCCCAATATAACAAGAATGAAATTTTTGAAGCCACGCAAATGGATTGAATATGCAGAGTCCATGCTCTTAGGAGCACTGACTCTGACTGCTCGGGGAAGATCAGTATTAAATGTGAGGATGTTAATAATGGCCAAAATTGTCCATTATTTCCAATCCATTTCCGTGTCTGAGACGAACATTTTGATTGAAATCCCATCTTATTTCAATAAGAAAGCAGTTGAATTCGACAGATTGATGCAAGTTCGTAAAAATATTAAGCTGGTAATGAAAGACACAAAACATGCAATTTTAATTGCATTTGTGTTAGAAAAATCCAAAAAATATGAAAAAAAGGAAAAAGAAAAGAAAAAGGAACGAAAAGATGGGTAAAAGAATAAGATAGCCCACAAAAATCAAAAAGATGGGAAAAAGAATGAAAACCCAACAAATTGAAATTTTGGTTAAGTGTTGAAGACCAATTCGGTCTATAAGCAATTCGACCTAAATCGAATTGCTCATTAGACCGAATTGCTGAAGAAAAGAAGAAAAGAGAAGTGTTAAAGAAGGGAAGAGCAACCAATTCGGTCTGTGGCAATTCGGTCTAAACCGAATTGACCCCTAGACCGAATTGCACCATGGAAAGAAGAAGACTTTGAGCAGAACAGAAAAGAAGAAGTTCGATCTATGCAATTCGGTCTAGGCCGAATTGATTGCATAGATCGAATTGCCTCAAAGCAAAGAAGCCAAGCAGGAGCCATCTTCAATTCGACAAGGCCAATTCGTTCTACCCATAGACCGAATTGATGGATGAATACTACATTCCAGCTCAAGATCAAGAAGGAAGACCTCATGCAATTCGAATTGCATCAATTCGATCTAAACCGAATTACATGAGGAGACAGAATCACATTCAAAATTGCAGCCGTGAAGCACGTGAGAAATGCATGATGGGCCAAGGGTTTCGAGAAGAAGTATAAAAGCTGACCTTCCTCAACACAAAAAGAAAATTCCAATCCTTACACACTTGGACAGTTTGCTGGGAGACAAAAAGGAGCAGAAGGTTCTTCACCCCTTAAGGGTTAGGTAGGTAGTGTAGTTTAGTTAGTTTATTTTCATGCTTGTAATGTAGTTTTATTGCTTTTGAGCTTAGTTTATTTTTCATAGAAGCTTGTTACCACCCTTAGTGTAGCCATTTCCATAAACTTTAACTGCGTTGTACTTAGAATGAACCCTACCTTCAAGTCAATGAATGGTTTTAGGGTTATTTACTGCTTTCAAGTGTCAATACAAGAAAGAATCCAGAAATGGGTTTTCATTTCAAGTGTTTGGCATTTATTTAATGCTTTCCTTAGCAATAAATGGTAGAATGTTTGTTTGTTTCAACTAGGTTACATTTATTATGTTCTAGTTGACTTGCATTCTCAATAAATGTATGCTAGTGGGTTTTTGGCTTGATTTTACACCTTAGAGATTCAAATAAGTGCTCTTAGGTTTTAGACAATCTTAGGCTTGTTAGAATTTATTTTCATGCTTTTCAGTTGCTGTTTTAGTCTCTTTCGTTAGCTTATTGTTGCCTTAGATAATGTAGGTGTTCTTATTTTTTAAGCATGTGTTCTTAGTTGTTCAGTAGATGTTTAAGCTCTTGATCTTTGATTGCTTGTTTGTAGTTTTAAGGTTTGTTTCATGCCAATGCCTGTTAGCCACGTAACCTAGGTCTATTTTCCTTAAAAACACTCATTAGTGTGGCTGTGAGGTGACATTGATGTGAAATGAAGGATTTGGTAAATCTTATCCATCATGAACCACACAATGTAAACCGAACCTGCACTAATGAGAGAAAAGACATGCAATTCGATTTGAGGCAATTCGGTCTAGACCGAATTGCTCATGAGAATGGAATTGCATGGCAAAAATATTTGTTGAATGCTTTACCTGAAATTTATATGCAATTCGATCTAGGCAATTCGGTCTATACCGCATTGCCCATGAGACCGAATTGCATAGCAAAAAGTGTTGTCTTCATGTGGTTTTCTAAGCAATTCGGTCTAGGTAATTCGGTTTAGACCGAATTGCTCATATAGACCGAATTGGCTTTGGAAACCACATTGTATCCATTCCATCCCTTCATGCCTTAGCTTGTTTTATTGTTTCTACCAATTCGAATTGCCAATTCGGTCTAAACCGAATTGACTTGGCAATTCGAATTACCCTCATTTTGGGGTAAATGCCTTAGCCAAATTTGAATGAAGGAATGACTTCATCAATTCGAATTGTCCAATTCGGTTTAGACCGAATTGCTTGACAATTCAAATTAGAGGATGCTTCATGACTTTACAAGGATTAATTGGGTATGGTGTTACTTCATATCTCATGCATCCTCAATTCGGTTCCTTTTGCATTTTGCCCAATAGACCGAATTGCTTTCTTCCTTCTATTTTAAAACTCCAAAAATATTTTATTTCAAGAGTTGTGTAAGTTGCATGGGTGTATTGGGCCTAAGCCCATTGCATCTAATTTTATCCATTACACATCTCAACCCATTAGTGTCTTAATTATTGTGTGATTAGCACTCACACAACACCAAAAAACATTTTCTTAACTTTGTTTATTTTTCCTTTTCATCGTGTGTATGAATGAGTAATAAGAAATACCACAGATCAATGTTGGCGAAAAGGTCCCTTCACCGGGATAATGATTAGCTCGTCTTCTGTGTATTAATTATTACTCGTTATTTTGCATGGTCTGATTAGTGGTTGGTGGAAGCTACGGCGAAAAGGTCCCATCACGGGGATCACGATTAGTCACTCAGCCAATTCCTAATCAGATACAGTTTTCTTCATTTTATCTTAATTTCAAACCTGAATCTAGAATTGTAGTAATAATAGATGATATATGCCAATGTCATCTAATAATTATTACAGTAATAGAACATGTGGGTTTTCATCCAGATTCACAGACAGTGAAGTCTAAGATGACGGCGGCAACTGTCATTTAAGGCATTCTACTGTCTAAAAATCATTCCATCTGGAGTACTTGGGACCCGGACAGCAGATGTTTGCAGTTCGGATAACCCCAACTATTTCTGGCATTCTCTTTGGCCAACTTATTCTTATCTCAGGCTAATCCATCTTTGTGTATCAAATTCTGTCTAACCCCACTCTATATTTTGGGGTATTTTATTTTACTTCTCATATACTTGTATGCATGATATTATTATGTAGATATTGTGGTCCATAATATTTTGGAGATCCTTCTCCTTGGACATAGAAGTCTTGATTTAAATCAGATGCTGCACAATAAATTTCCACAAAAATCACTTTATAAAATCCGGATCTGAGTAAGGGACAAGTTCACAGTTATGACTAATTCATCTTCTACTGGGGGTTGATTTTGAGAACTTAGAAGCAGAGTCAGCGATTAGGTCTCTCCTAGATTGAAAGGATCTGTGTTTTAATTGAGAGTTTAGTACCTGTTTAGGGAAGGATTTTCAAAATATCTATTTGCTTCTCAAAATTGTTGTGTGTTGGAAATCTTGTATTAAGTATTGCATCAAATCAGTGTCCACTTGGATTCGGATAAGATGTGATAATTAATATTAGAGGAACAACATATAGGCCTTGGTTAATTTCTAAGGTAAGGTTGAGTATTCTTTCAACTACTATCTTCTCTCACCAAAGCCTAAAATTGAGTCTTGAGTGAGTACATTCGGAATAAACCTTCATAGGTCGGTTCCACTCATGTTTGTATCTCATAACTAACCGAATGTTATAAGCCCTATGGCTTACTGATATTTGGGAAGTTCTAAATCTGCATCTGGTCACCAAGACCAGGGGCTCTTTTATACTCACGGATTGTGATGATCTTTTAAGACTTCCGAGTGATAGTTTTTTTTAAATGCTTTCTTTACTGCTTTCTTTACCGCTTTCTTTAAAATGCTTTCATAGAGGTCACTCGGAAGAACTAGAGATGTGTCTGCCGGTTGTAAGGTTTAAGAGTTATGGATTAGTTCGGGGTTAGATTTGGACTTTGGGTGTGACAAGGGGGACGATAGGAGTACTTGGCATATCAACTAATGATATGTTAGGTGTTGCTTGTCCACCACATATGACTAACATACTCTTGCAAGGCATTGCAAGGGGAGTTATTAATCTGTGGTATCTTAGAAGTTGAGGTCTTAAGAGCATGTAAATTCTCACTGTAAGTACCTGTCTGTTAAAGGGGACATAGTGCAGAAAGCATGAGAGTTAGCTAACTGGCGAACTACCCCAAAACAAAGATCTGTGTATTAAAATGGAAGTTTAATTGTGTTTCATCTAAATCTTGTCCAATCTTTATTATTTTCTCCCTGTCCCTTCTGTCACTTTTTAAATCTGCTTTCTTAGAATAGTTTTATCTGCTTTCATAGAATAATCTTATTTACTTTCCTAGCATAATTCTTACTGCTTTCTTAGAATAGATTTAATCGCTTCCTAGACTAAATTTATCATGCTTTGTAGAATAATTTTATTGCTTCCATAATCTGGTGTAAATTATTGTCAAGTAGTTGTTAGAAACCATTGCAAAACTTGAATCGAGTAATCGAGTGGAAAATCTTAGTAAATGACGTGGGCCCTGCTTCTATCGCACATCCTCCAGTGAACGATCCGGTCTTACTATAAATTACTGCAATTTTTGACACCGTGCGCTTTCGGGGGCACAGTTTCTTAACACGAGTTTATGGTTGATCCTACCGAAGCAACTTCTCTTCCGGCTTTGAAGTTCAAAGCTCTTAAAGGGGGAGAGGATGGCATGGATGCCCGGATCAACCAAACCGACGATCCGAACACGGATATATTTGGGCTTGAATTAATTGAATTGAGGAGAAGAAGAAGCAATGGCCCAATGGGAGTACAAGCCCAACAAAGCAAAAATGGAATTAAAAT
Organism: Hygrophila difformis; assembly: GCA_030278955.1. Lineage (NCBI taxonomy): Eukaryota > Viridiplantae > Streptophyta > Magnoliopsida > Lamiales > Acanthaceae > Hygrophila > Hygrophila difformis. The sequence goes on along the minus strand of JAOANR010000003.1, from coordinate 34,410,837 downwards.
TGGAAAAGGCCCAGCTCACCTTAACGCAGGTTCATCTTGCGTTAAGAATCAAGGCACACCAAGGAACAACGCAGATCCATCTTGCGTTATTATTAAAAGACAAAGAGGACTCCCGCGGGTTCGTCTTGCGTTAGCAGCTTCTCCCTCCATCTTCTCCGATCGGCGTATCCTTCCTCCGGCGTCCCTCCCTGCTCCGGCGAAGGCGCCCATCCCCGTCGTCTGGCCGACCAGCGCCGCCCCATCGCGTCACTTCTCAACCACCGCCCAGCAACAGCCATGGCCTCCGCTCGACTCGTCGTCCGCCACCCTTCTCCAACACCTCCACTGAAAACCAGGATTATGATTTTTTAGAAAATACTCATATAGTGGGAATGTGTTAAAAGTTTCATGGCAAGGATCTTCATGACATGAAACTATGATAAGTTTCATGATGCCAATTGCCGGGGACCTTCCGTGTGACAAACTGAGGGTCAAGATTGAACTATCTATCCTGGCTGCACCATGAAAGTTGTCAAAAGTTTCATGCCGGGGAGGATCACAGCGCCGTTTGAAATCAGAGTACCCCACATGAGTAATAAAAAGTGAAATATATCCTTAAACCCCTTCCCCACGAATCATAACTCTTTTCTTTTAATAAATTTAACTTGGGATATTTTAGAAAAGCTCGTGTAGGAAATTGTCAAAAGTTTCATGTCGCCAAATTTTGAGTGCGAACACCACAACAGCGAATTCCAGATTATGCGTCGGATAGTTCTCCTGGTGTGGCTTGAGTTGCCGCGATGCGGAAGCGATAACCCTTTGGTTTTGCATAAGCACGCAACCCAGACCTTCTTTTGAAGCGTCGCTGTACACTTCAAAATCTTCTGTTTCTAATGGCAATGCTAAGACCGGTGCTGTTGTGAGTCTCTTCTTGAGTTCTTGGAACGACGCCTCACAATCAGCTGTCCATTCGAACTTTAACCCTTTCTTCAGCAGTTGGGTCATCGGTCTTGCAATCTTTGAAAAATCCTTCACAAATCTTCTATAGTATCTGGCTAGTCCAAGAAAGCTTCTTATCTCTGTCTGACTAGTTCGCGCTGGCCAATCAGTCACTGCAGATATCTTTGCCGGATCAACCGACACTCCTTTAGCCGATACTATGTGTCCCAGAAATGCAACTTCCTTCATCCAAAATTCGCACTTCGACAGCTTCGCATATAATTGATTCCTTCTCAAAGTCCCAAGCACTTGATGAAGATGTCTTGCATGCTCCTCCTCATTACTTGAGTAAAATATAATGTCATCGATGAATACGACAACACATGAATATAGTAACTCTCGGAATACACTATTCATGAGATTCGTGAATACTGCGGGAGCATTCGTGAGACCAAAGGACATTACGGTGAATTCGTAGTGCCCATATCTCGTGCGAAATGCTGTCTTCGGTATGTCTTTCTCGGCGATACGCAACTGATGGTATCCCGATCTCATATCAACTTTTGAAAATACCGACGCTCCTTTCAGCTGATCGAAGAGATCTTCGATCCTAGGTAGCGGGTATTTGTTCGTAATCGTCACTTGATTAAGGCCTCTGTAGTCTATGCCACAGTCGGAATCCACCGTCTTTCTTCTTTATGAACAGGACCGGTGCTCCCCATGGTGATGTGCTCGGTCGAATGTAACCTTTTGATAACAACTCCTCGAGTTGTTCCTTTAGCTCCTTCATTTCTGCGGGCGCCATGCGATATGGTGCCTTCAATACTGGTTCGATTCCGGGTACCAGATCGATTGTGAACTCAACTTCACGCTCAGGAGGCATTCCTGGGATATCTTCAGGAAAGACGTCGAGATATTCGTTCATGACTGGAATTCGGTCGATCTTGCCTCCTTCGTCTTCCAGATTATGCATGTAGCATGCGTACAGTTGATATCCCTTTTGCATGAGATTGCAAAACTTCATGGCATTTACCACTTTGGCACTCCTCTTTTGAGGCTTCATGTAGTAAATGACTTTCTTCCCCCGGCTCTTCGCTAAAGAGATCTTTCGCTTCTGGCACTCAATAACAGCCTTGTATTGAGTCAGCCAGTCCATTCCCAAAATGATATCGAAATCCTTAAGGTCAAATTCTATGAGATTCGCGAAGATTTCAATGTTTTTGATCACTATCGGGACTCCGTTGTATCGTTTAGAGCACGATACCACCTTACCCGATGGTAATTAGATTCCTAAGTTAATGTAATTCGGCACTGGTAGATCTAAGGTAGGTTAGTAGTCAAGTGAGGTAGTGGTTAGAATCTGTAAGTAGAAGAGGACACTGATAGGAAAAATAAATACTGCAGACTTTCATAAAAGATTGCTAATACATAGGGATGAATTACTACAGAGGATGTGGTTGGATAAACAGAAATAAAATGGGTCAATCTACTCCATAGGGCCAGGTCAGTCAATGTAACACCCCGGATTTGATCACCCATGCCGGGATGCCACCGCCACACCTCCCAAGCAAGACACGACTTCATTCGAGCTCACTTGAGAGATGCAGGGCTAAGGGTAAAAAATAATTTAAAACAACCGAGTTCGGAAGTACTTGTATTTAAAAATAATAATCATCCATATACGCAATGGAAATATAAATTGTGCAGCGGAAATAAAATGTAAGGGCCGACATGGCCAAAACACGGGTTAACAGGCCCGTATACAGTTGCATGCAGAAAATAATTTAATGTCCACAATTAATCCCCCCGGATGTATGCTCATGCTTCATACCCTGTCATAGAAAAATAAGAAGCAACGTTTATCAGTATTAAAGAATACTGAGTAGGACAATCCTAGCATAGCAATAAAGGGGTCCTTATTTATTAAATTTTAAAAGTCATTTCAGCATGCATGTTTAGACAATAATAAAATCCACAATTTCTCATAATCGATTAAATTTTTAAAATAATGATTTAAGGCGTAGGCATAAATTAAAGACATGATTTAAAAGCATAATTAATGACGTAAATAAATAAATAAAAATTAGAGTCTTAGTTTTCCCCATTACTACCAATCGAGCTTCAACTAGTTTTCATATATCTCATATCACGGTTTTATGTATTTCACTGCCATTCGGCAAGCTATGTATATCGATTGCCATTCGGCAAGCTCCGTGTATCGATTGCCATTCGGAAAGCTCTGTGTATCGACTGCCGTTTTGACAGGCCGTGTATATCAACTGTCGTTTGACAGGCTTTTCAAGCGGTTTCACTGCCACTCGGGCAGGCCGTGTATTTCTCACTGCCGATTTGGCATAGTTTGTTTTCATAACGTTCACCCTCGGCCGTTTTGGCACGAAGCGAAAAGCTAGGGGGGCACTCTGTCGAGCACTCACCCCCTACATAGTATCCGATATCGTTTCAACTTAGTGTAACGGGATTTTTTTTTTTTGAAAATATAGCTTTATCGTATAACAAGGTTTCGACCGTTTGTTTAGAAATTTCAAAATCTCGTAAGTTAAAACCGTTCGTTGTCACAGTTTACGCCTTTTCAGTTTAAAAATTCAATACAAAAGGCGATTGATCTGAAATTTTCACAGTAGCTCAAAAACACGATAACGAACAATTTTCGTGTTTAAGTTTTGCGAAATTATGTGGGGAAACGGGTGAAATTTTACAATCTTTTCAAAGAACAAAATCTGTCAACTTTGTCTACACAGCGCACTGATTTTCAAAAGAGATTTTGACATAGCAAACGACCTCCAAAATTTATGAAATTTTACAGGCACTTAAAAGACACAAAAATAAACAATTTTTATTAGAGGCAAATTTCGCTAATTAATTCCGGACCAAGTCAGAATAATACACTAAGTTTGGTTTAAAAATCTATCGGCTTTTTCTTCTCGGACAGAGTGTATTTAAAACGAAATTTGACTATTCAAACCTTGATGAAAAGGCACGAAATTTTGCAGGCATATCCTGAAGACATTTATCTACAACTTTTATGTTTTCACAAAGATTAGTTTTGACCACAAGTGATAGAAAAACGCACAACAAGTTCGACTATACAATCTGTCCAGATTTTCGAAAGGTTCGTTTATTACAGAAATTGTTTGACACGATTTGGGATCGCAAATCTCAATGAAAATGCATGAAATATTAACACAAGCCAGAATAAGATGTTAGGAACAAATCTCTAGTTCGGAGTTTTTTGTTTCGGATTCTCGAAATAGGGTTTTTCGGCCAATCTCAGAAAACGCGTAAAGATTGAATCTTTTATGTCCGATTTTAGTGTTTTAGTTAAAATCTAATATTTCTAACGGTTCAAAACCACCGATATTGATATGTAAGGCATTATCTTACAGTGGGTGTGATAAAGGATGTCTCCGTGTCGTCCGGAATCGACGGATGGCTACGAACGGATCTCCTCAACCCGATTTCCTCTTCCTTTGGCTCCGGTTTTTGTTTTTGAGAATAAAAACCGTAAGTTAGAATCTAAATCCGATAAAAACTATGAAACGATGTTCGAGACATCTTCTTACCACTATATAGGGACTGAACACTTCCTCTCCACGTCCTCCTTGCTCGGATTCGGTCGCCGGAAGGTCGTCGGAGGGTCGGAACTTTGTGTTCTCGGTTTTGGGAGGGTTTGGAATGAAAAAGGTTGTTGGTGGCTGAGAAATAGAGTGGGAGGTTGGTCAAATTCGAACTAAATGCCCTTCCCCCGACTGAGATCGACTTACCTTAGTCGGGGTCGAAAATTTTGGCAAGAAATCGCGCGAGTTACAGCTGTCAGCTGCTTGGCGCGCTCTTGGAGTGTTCCCGCGCGGAGACCTCGCGGCTCCGGTCTGGATTGCGGTCCGGACCGGGTCGTACGATCCGTCGGGTCTTTTCTCCTCTCTTCCGGACTTCTATCCTTCTACATTTTCGGGCTCGATTTTCCGGGTCGTTCTCGGATAATAAATTCTTATCTTAAATTTATCTCGTCTTGAATTAATCTCGTATTTGAAATCTTGAGTCCGTCGCATTTGGATTTGTCGGCTTTGCATTCTTCATCTTTCGACTCTCGTGTAATAATTTATTTATTTAAATCGTTTCCGACTTCACGGATTCTTGGAATTAAAATTCTTTTCTTTCTTGAATTTAATTCCAATTCTTTCGACTTGATTCATGGAATGTCTTCGGGCTTCCTTTCCCTCTTTTATTCCATTTTGAATTTTGAATTTATCGGCATTTCATTTCCGAGCAATAATTTATTGTAATAAATTACTTTCTTCTTCTCGGAGATATTTCGACCTTGATCGGTTAAGAAATAAATTTTATTCCTTTGGACGCCGATAAAAATCTCGGGTATTACAGTCTACCCCCCTTAAGAATCAACTTCGTCCTCGAAGTTGCGCTTTATCTCCTCGCGAGCTCGGAAATTGTTTGATTGCGTGATTGTATTATTGTGTGTTGTTGTTTGATATTGTTTGTCAGATATTTTTTGTATTATTTTATTATATCGTTTGACTGAACCCAGAATTAAAATTTCCAAGTTGCCTACGTACCCTGTGAAGGGATCAAGTCATTACGTAGTTCAAAACAATTTGAATTTGTTTATTTATTATTGTTTTGGGATACATAATATTCGGGTCGTTACATCCTCCCCCCCTTAAGATCACAGTTATATCCCCATAACTGCCTATACATTATTCTCAAGAAGGTTTGGGTTTTGGTCTTTATTCTGAGGGGATCGATGCCCTTGGTTGTTGCCATTTCGATTGTCCGGCTTCTGTGGCTGCTTAGGTCGAGTGGTCACATCCTCTATCTTGTTGATGTTCTCTATCCGTGTCTGGCAGTCACGCAGCCGGTGACCATGTCGACCGCATCGAAAACATGCCCCAGGTTGAGGGCATCCTCTCGCATAATGTGGTTTACCACACTTTGGACATGGTGGCGCGTAGTCACCATGGTTGAAGACTATCCCCTTGTTTCCTCCATTGTCGTTTTGGTGTTGTTTGTTCGAGTTTCCACGGAAATGGTCCTTATTCCTCTTGTATTCTCCTTGTGGTCCTAGGTTAATCTCACCTACTGGTTTCCGTTTCAGTCCTTGAACTCGTGCAACCGCTATCGCACGATCGTACACAGCTTGTAGGTCAGGGTAGTGCTCACCCGTGATCACCTCTCTAACAGATAGGTTCAGTCCCATCTCGAACTTCTGTGCCTTTTCTATATCAGTCGGCACTAGTCTCGGCGCAAACCGCACCAACTCCTTGAAACGGTTATAGTACTCCTGGACCGTTTTTCCTCCTTGCCTCAGTGTCAGGAATTCCTCATACATAGCAGTCTTCATGCTCATGGGGTAAAAACGATCCCTAATCAGATCATTGAACTCTACCCATGAGTAGGGCTCGTCATACTCCGCCAATTTTCCTTGGGTGGCTTGCCACCAATCGTCCGCCTCGCCTCCTAAGTAGTATGAAGCTACGTGAACCTTTCCTCCGTCGGGACACTTTACGGCGTTCAACAGCTTATCGAATGTCCGTATCCATTCCTCTAGCTTGGACGGGTCCTCTTCGCCAGCGTAGTGTGGCGGTTGGTAGGGATTTACCATCCCAAGTAATTGACTCGGTCTACAGGTGGTGGTACACCCGCTTGTGCACGTTGCACTTCAGCATTTCCTAATGCTACGAGTACTTCTTCTACCGTCCTTAAACGTTCATCCAAGTTGTTGGGAATAGGAGGTGCTCGATCTCCTACGCTCGGAGGAATCTCGTTGTTGTTAGGTGCGTTTGGGAGGTCAGTGTCAGTGCCGTTTGGACCTACCTTCCTCGGTTTTCTCCTCGGTGACATTTTCTGTTTTGAAAGCACGCGAAGATGAGTTTCTAATCTAAAGCACGTTAGCAGTCAGGAAAATCTAAATGATAGGAATGGCAAGAAGAGAGAATAGATAGGAGCACGCTAAGTATTCTTGATCAACATCTAAGAGTAAAGCAAGATTAGTCTCAAGTTAGCGCTTCTAAGTCGATGTCAAGCCCAAATCTAAAAATAAGAATGTTATTTAAATAGATAATTCACATAAAAAAGTTAGCGCAAATATTCATGTATGTATGCATGTGAATCCCCCCCGAAATAATTTTCATGTAATGTGATTTAGACTTGTCAAAATAATTTGTATATATAATGTCCATGGATTTTTTTTTTTTTTTAAACTTATTCCATGGAAATAATGTTTTAAAGACTTAAAAATAATAGTTAAAATTCTTGGGCCTCTATGTAGGGCCAATAATAAATTTTTGGGCTCTAATAAAGATATAAGTATTGGGCTAAAATTTTTGGGCTAAAAATAATTAAATAAAATGTTGGGCTTTCAAGAATTGAGCTTTTAAAAATTTAGGCTTTTAAAAATAATAGCCTTAAAATATCCATAGTTTAAAATAATAGCTTTTAAAAATATCCCGGGCTCTGATACCACTTTGTAACACCCCGGATTTGATCACCCAGGCCGGGATGCCACCGCCACAACTCCCAAGCAAGACACGACTTCAGTCGAGCTCACTTGAGAGATGCAAGGCTAAGGGTATAAAATAATTTAAAACAACCGAGTCTGGAAGTACTTGTATTTAAAAATAATAATCATCCATATACGCAGCGGAAGTATAAATTGTGCAGCGGAAATAAAATGTAAGGGCCGACATGGCCAAAACACGGGTTAACAGGCCCGTATACAGTTGCATGCAGAAAATAATTTAATGTCCACAATTAATCCCCCCGGATGTATGCTCATGCTTCATACTATGTCATAGAAAAATAAAAAGCAACGTTTATCAGTATTAAAGAATACTGAGTAAGACAATCCTAGTATAGCAATAAAGGGGTTCTTAATTATTAAATTTTAAAAGTCATTTCAGCATGCATGTTTAGACAATAATAAAATCCACAATTTCTCATAATCGATTAAATTTTTGAAATAATGATTTAAAGATTAGGCATAAATTAAAGACATGATTTAAAAGCATAATTAATGACGTAAATAAATAAATAAAAATTTAAGTCTTTTAATTTTCCCCGTTGCTACCAATCGAGCTTCAACTAGTTTTTCATATATCTCATATCTCGGTTTTATGTATTTCACTGCCATTCGGCAAGCTATGTATATCGATTGCCATTCGGCAAGCTCCGTGTATCGATTGCCATTCGGCAAGCTCTGTGTATTGACTGCCGTTTTGACAGGCCGTGTATATCAACTGTTGTTTCACAGGCTTTTCAAGCGGTTTCACTGCCACTCGGACAGGCCGTGTATTTCTCACTGCCGATTTGGCATAGTTTGTTTTCATAACGTTCACACTCGGCCGTTTTGGCACGAAGCGAAAAGTTAGGGGGGCACTCTATCGAGCACTCACCCCCTACATAGTATTCGATATCGTTTCAACTTAGTGTAACGGAATTTTTTTTTTTTAAAATATAGCTTTATCGTATATCAAGGTTTCGACCGTTTGTTTAGAAATATCAAAATCTCGTAAGTTAAAACCGTTCGTTGTCACAGCTTATGCCTTTTCATGTTAAAAATTCAATACAAGGGCGATTGATCTGAAATTTTCACAGTAGCTCAAAAACACGATACACAAACAATTTTCGTGTTTTAAGTTTTTCGAAATTATTTGGGGAAACGGGTGAAATTTTACAATCTTTTGAAAGAACAAAATCTGTCAACTTTGTCTACACAGCGTACTGATTTTCAAAAGAGATTTTGACATAGCAAACGACCTCCAAAATTTATGAAATTTTACAAGCACTTAAAAGACACCAAAATAAACAATTTTTATTAGAGGCAAATTTCGCTAATTCATTCCAGACCAAGTCAGAATAATACACTAAGTTTGGTTTAAAAATCTGTCGGCTTTTTCTCTCGGACACAGTGTATTTAAAACGGGATTTGACTATACAAATCTTGATGAAAAGGCACGAAATTTTGCAGGCATATCCTTAAGACATTTATCTACAACTTTTATGTTTTCAAAAAGATTAGTTTTGACCACAAGTGATAGAAAAACGCAAACAAGTTCGACTATACAATCTGTCCAGATTTTCGAAAGGTTCATTTATTACAGAAACTGTTTGACACGATTTGGGAAGCAAATCTCAATGAAATTGCATGAAATTTTAACACAAGCCAGATTAAGATGTTAGGAACAAATCTCTAGTTTGGAGTTTTTCATTTCGGATTCTCGAAATAGGGTTTTTCTGCCAATCTCATAAAATGCGTAAAGATTGAATCTTTTATGTCCGATTTTAGTGTTTAGTTAAAATCTAATGTTTATAACGGTTCAAAACTATCGATATTGATATGTAAGGCATTATCTTACAGTGGGTGTGATAAAGGATGTCTCCGGGTCGTCCGGAATCGACAGATGGCTACGAACGGATCTCCTCAACCCGATTTCCTCTTCCTTTGGCTCCGATTTGTGTTTTTGAAAATAAAAACCATAAGTTAGAACCTAAATCCGATAAAAACTATGAAACGACGTTCGAGACTTCTTCTTACCACTATCCAGGGACTGAACACTTCCTCTCCACGTCCTCCTTGCTCGGATTTGGTCGCCGGAAGGTCGTCGGAAAGTCGTCGGAGGGTCGGAACTTTGTGTTTTCGGTTTTGGGAGGGTTTGGAATGAACAAAGGTTGTTGGTCGCTGAGAAATGGAGTGGGAGGTTGGTCAAATTCGACCTAATGCCCTTCCCCCGACTGAGATCGACTTACCTTAGTCGGGGTCGAAAATTTTGGCAAGAAATCGCTGATATCACGCGAGTTGCAGCTGTCAGCTGCTTGGTGTGCTCTTGGCGCGTTCCCGCGCGGCTCCGGTCTGACTGCGGTCCGGACCGGGTCGTGAGATCCGTCGGGTCTTTTCTCCTCTCTTCCGGACTTCTATCCTTCTACATTTTCGGGCTCGATTTTCCGGGTCGTTCTCGGATTATAAATTCTTATCTAAAATTTATCTCGTCTCGAATTAATCCTGTATTCGAAATCTTGAGTCCGTCGCGTTTGGATTCGTCGTCTTTGAATTCTTCGTCTTTCGACTCTCGTGTAATAATTTATTTATTTAAATCGTTTCCGACTTCACGGGTTTTGGAATTAAAATTCTTTTCTATCTTGAATTTAATTCCAATTCTTTCGACTTGATTCATGGAATGTCTTCAGGCTTCCTTTCCCTCTTTTATTCCATTTTGAATTTTGAATTTATCGGCATTTCATTTCCGAGCAATAATTTATTGTAATAAATTACTTTCTTCTTCTCGGAGATATTTCAACCTTGATCGATTAATAAATAAATTTTATTCCTTTGGATGCCGATAAAAATCTCAGGTATTACAGTCAAGCAGCCAGCTACCCACTTCCATTTCTTCATCAGTGTCAAGACACGTTGGAGGGTCCTCCTCGACTTCCGCATTGGTGATAACAGAGTTCTCGTCCTCAACATTGGCAGGTAAATGAGGATGTTCCTCCTCCACATCTCTAAATGGACGAGAGGCTAGGATATCGTCAATCATACCAATCGCTATCAGATCTATGATTTGAAATCCACCATGCGACATGTGGACATGATGACGAAGGTCATCAAACTCGGTCTCCATTGTGGTCTGGCGTCCAACAACTTGACTAGTTTCTAGGGTCAATTCCTCAATCTTTTCTTCCAAGGATTCCTGTCGTTTTTTGTAACACCCCGGATTTGGTAACCCAGGCCGGGATGCCACCGCCACACCTCCCTAGCAAGACACGACAATTCGAGCCCGCTAAAGAGATGCAAGGCTATGGGTACTTAAAAGATTTTAAAACATTTCGAATATTGAGTCCGGAATAATAATACTTAATTTCAAAATACGAGATAGTAATCATCCATGCACGCAATAGAGTAAGTAATGCAGCGGAAAGTAATAGCGGCTAACATGGCCAAAACTCGGGTTCAACAGGCCCGATTAAACAGTATTAAAAATGTAGGAAATGAAAATGTTCATGAAATGTTTCCCCCAATGCATGAGCATGCATCACTCGACATACTCTGCAAAAGAAAATAACAACGGGATTATCAGTATAAAAATATACCGAGTAAGTCAATTCCTAACAAAACAATTAAGGGGTTACGTGTGTTTAATTAAAAATAGATATTTCATGCTTCAATGGAAATATTTAAAATTTAACTTGCAGCGGAAAAGCGTAATTAATTACACGAGAATAGAATACAATATCTAAAGGCATAATTAAGAAGTGTAATTTAAAAGCATGATAAATAAATACAGCTTAATTAAATACACACAAGGCTTTTAATATTATCCCACTAACTAAGAAGAGGACACCACACAAGGGAGATCACTAACGAGGCAATCTCAAATCGTAGGACCACTAACGTGGCAGTCCAAACAAAAGGGAGACCACTAACGAGGCAGTCTCAATAATCGTAGGATCACTAACGAGGCAGTACAAATAAACACAAGCGCGAGATCACTAATGAGGCAATCTCAGATAGTAGGGAGACCACTAACGAGGCAGTATCAAAGATAATTGTATGAAGATCGGCTCAGCCTAGTGAACGGGATTTTTCGAAAAATTTATGTTTGTCATATAAAAAGATTCAAAATCGTATTTCATAGTTCGAGTTTTCTCAAGTTCGAAAAATCCAATTCGCCACAGGTTATGCCCTTTTAATTTAAAAATTCATCTTACCGTAAAAAAATTCCAAAATTCACCCAGTAGCTTAAAAACACATTTACGAACAACTTTCATGTTTTGAGTTTCTCCAAATAAGGTTTCGAAGTTGCTTGAAATTCGAGTTTATTACAAGAAGAGTTTTCTGCCACAAAGTCCGATTTCGACTCAGTTTACTCTAACGCAGTTTAAAAATTCATTTCAAATCCAAATGATCTGAAATTTTTACAGGTTAAAGAAGACACCTTAATGAAAATTTTTTGTGTTTTAAGCTTTCGAAAATAATGAGGGTAGGGTGTTCAACACACTGTCAACGCATGGTTTCAATAATCTGTTCGACACAGGTATAAAATTCGTCTGTTTTAACATATCAAATGAACTCCAAAATTTATGAAATTTTGTATGCATAAGCTAGACATAAATATATTTAACTTTTGTTTAAAATGCAAGTTTGGTTCGGTCTAGAAATGGGTGAAAAACATGCATCAAGTTAGACCATTAAAACTGTCAAGGTTTCAGACGTTCGGTTTTTACACAGAAATTTTACATCGCGATTTGGGATATCAAACCTTTATGGAAATGGCTGAAATTTTGACACAAGGTAGATTACGGTCTTATGAACAGATTTTATGTTGAAAAGTTTTTAGTTTGAATTCCCGAAGATAAGGTTTTTGTCGAATTACTGAAATGGGTCGAAAAGAGGGTTTTTGAAATCCGATTTTAGTTTCGAGTTTAGTTCTTGTATTTTAAACAACAAGAAACCACAAAAAATGTAGAGTAAAGTCTTGACTTACTTATTTAGAGAATATAATCGTTGTAGGGGCTTTTCGAATGTCCTAAGGTCACGACGAACGGCAAACTTCTCCGATCTCTTCTTGTTCACCCCCGACGTGAAATTGTAACAAGGAATAGAGTGTTAGATTTCGAGTTTCTGGGATCTATGGACGAATTAAAAACTATACTACAACTTACCAAAGTCCTAGAAGGCAGAGGCTTCGTCCCGATCGTCTCGCCTTCGCCGGAATCCTTGTCGGAAAGTGAACTCGAAGGGTTTTTGGCTTGAAGAGGGAGAATGAGGGAGGGGAACTTGTGTTTTCTGAAAAGAATGGGCAAGGGGATGACCCTATCCCATTCTTAAGCCTTTCCTAAGGCTGTGATCGGCTTGCCACCGATAGAGGTCGAATTTTTGGCAATAAAATCACCATGGAAGGAAAGTTTACACCTCCTGCACCTCTGGCGCGGTGGTGGCGCGCACGTATTGCTTTGGCTGCGCGACGTACGCGAGAGCTCAACCTTGGACGCGTCGTCCTACTCTCGCGCGGTGGCCGCGCGTGACCGCGCGGAGAGCGGCGACCCGGTTCGAGCGGTTCGTGTGGTCCATCGGATCTTTTCTTCTTTTCTCTGTCGGGTTTCTATCCTCTACGTTTTTGGTTCACCTTTCGGGTCATTTCTGGATCGAAATTCCTATCTTAAATCTATTACGAACTCGGGTTAATGTTCGTAACACTCCCGTGCAATAATTTATCTAATTAAATTATTTCCGACTCCACGGGTTCTCGGAATTTAAATTCTCTCGTTCTCGAATTTAATTTCCGTTTCTCTTAACAAATTTCCCGGGTATTACAGTCTACCCCCCTTAAGAATCAACTTCGTCCTCGAAGTTGTGTTTCGGCTTTTCTCAAGTTAAATGTTAGGATGCTTTCGGTTATTTTTTATTTTGTGACAGAACTTAGAATTTAGATTTCCAAGCTGCCTACGTACCCTGTAAAAGGATCAAGTCATAACGTAGTTCAAAACAATTTGAATTTGTTTTTTTCTCGGGTGTTACATCCTCCCCCCTTAAGAATACAGTTATGTCCCCATAACTGTGGTCGGGTCATCTTGGAAGAGGGTCGGGTAACGTCGTTTCATATCGGCTTCCAACTCCCATGTCGCTGTTTCCGTCTCGTGGTTTGACCATAGAACCTTGACCATCTTAACAACGTTATTCCTTGTTATACTTTCCTTGTAGTCGAGTATTTGTACCGGGATTTCTTCGTAGGTTAGATCATCGTCCAATTCGATTACGTCCGGTTGAAGTACATGTGCCGGGTCGGGCACATACTTCTTCAATTGGGAGACGTGGAACACATTGTGAACACGTGCCAACTGTGGCGGCAATGCTAGCCGATACGCTAGATTTCCCACTCTTTCTAGGATCTCATACGGTCCTATGTATTGGGGACTCAATTTCCCTCGCTTGCCAAAGCGCATCACACCCTTCATTGGTGACACCTTCAACATAACCTTATCGCCGATTTGAAACTCCAAGTCTTGCCGTCTCACATCTGCATAACTCTTTTCCCGGTCTTGAGAGGCTCTTATCTTTCCTTGGATTACCTTGATTTGTTGAGCCATGTCCTCAACAAGTTGAGGTCCAACTACCATAGTCCTATCACTTTTTTCCCAGCTCAACGGACTTCGGCACTTCCGTCCATACAGTGGCTCAAAAGGTGCCATGCCGATGCTAGCATGGTAGTTATTGTTGTAAGAAAACTCGATCAAAGGTAAATGGTTTTCCCAACTTCCATTAAACTCCAGTACACATGCCCTTAGAATGTCTTCCAACGTTTGGATCGTCCTCTCTGTCTGTCCATCCGTCATGGGGTGGAACGCGGTACTCATCTTTATTTGCGTACCGAGAGCTTCTTGCAGTTTTGTCCAAAAATGAGATACAAATCTATTGTCTCTATCCGAGATGATGTCATGTGGTACTCCATGCCGACGTACCACATTGTCGACATACGCCTTTGCCTGTTGGTCCATTGACCAAGTGTCCTTCATTGGGATAAAGATGGCAGCTTTCGTCAACCTATATACGATCACCCAGATTTTATTCATCCCTTTTGGTGACCGCGGTAACCCCGAAACGAAATCCATTGAAATGCTATCCCATTTCCAATTCGGGATTTCCAATGGTTGCATTAGACCTAGGGGTTTTTGGCATACTGCCTTAATCCTCTGGCAGGTGAAGCATCTCGCCACAAACTCGGCTACTTCTCTTTCATGTTCGGCCACCAATAGTTCTTCTTTAAGTCTTTGTACAGCTTGTCGCCATCGGGATGAACCGAGTAGGGGGTATTATGGCCTTCCTCTATAACTTTTTGCTTCAGGTCAACGCATTTTCGTGGTATGCACCACCTTCCCTTGAAGCGAATGCTTCCATCCTCATGAATTTTGAAATCCATTGCTTTTCCTTCGGCAATGCTCTTCCTAATTCCCTCCAACTTCTCGTCACCCGGTTGGGCGAGTCGTATTTCGTTTATTGTGCCAGAATGCACCAACTCTAGACTCAATTTCGCCAAGTCTCTGTACAACTCAGTCGGTATCATGAGTGAATTAGCCATGTGTTGAGTCTTTCGACTTAAGGCATCAGCTACGACGTTGGCTTTTCCTTCGTGATAAGCGATCTCTAGGTCATAATCCTTGATCAGCTCCAACCATCTTATTTGCCTCAGATTCAGCTCTTTTTGCGTGAATATATACTTGAGGCTCTTATGGTCGGTGAACATCCGACACTTTCGCCCATAGAGATAATGTCTCCATATCTTTTAGGCGAACACGACTGCGGCCAGTTCTAAGTGTGTGTCGGGTAGTTCTCATCGTGTGGTTTTAGTTGATGCGATGCGTATGCTATAACCCTTTGATCTTGCATCAGAACGCACCCCAATCCTTCTTTCGAAGCATCGCTGTATACCTCGAAGTCACCATTCTCCGATGGTAACGCCAATACTGGCGCTGTGGTAAGTTGTTTCTTCAGATCTTGAAACCCAGACTCACACTCACTCGTCCACTCGTACTTTGCTCCTTTCTTCAGCATTTGAGTTAAGGTCGTGCGATTCTCGAGAAGTCCTTCACGAATCGCCGATAGTATCCTGCCAGTCCAAGGAAACTCCTTATCTCTGTTGGATTCTTCGGCGGTACCCACTCGGTCACTGCCGAGATCTTTGCCGGATCTACTGCCACTCCGTTGGCGGATACTATATGCCCAAGAAATGCCACTTCTTTTAACCAAAAGTCGCATTTGGACAGCTTGCCATACAACTGATTTGTTCGCAAGATCCTTAACACTTTGTGCAAGTGCTCGAAATGTTCTTCCTCGCCTTTCGAGTAGATCAGGATGTCATCTATGAACACCACTATGCATTGATCTAATAGTTCTCGAAATACATTGTTCATGAGATTCATGAACATTGCTGGGGCGTTTGTTAGCCCGAATGATAACACCGTGAACTCATAGTGCCCGTAGCGAGTTCTGAACGCCGTCTTTGGAATATCCTTCTCGACGATCCTCAATTGGTGATATCCAGATCGCAGGTCGATCTTTGAGAATACTGAAGGTCCCTTTAGTTGGTCGAATAAATCCTCGATCCTGGGTAACGGGTACTTGTTCTTGACGGTGACTTGATTGAGTCATGTATAATCGATGCATAGTCGAAGCCTCCGTCTTTCTTCTTAACGAATAAGACCGGTGCTCCCCATGGAGAAGTGCTCGGCCTTATGTATCCCTTTTCCAACAACTCCTCGAGTTGCTCCTTTAGTTCCTTCATTTCCAGTGGCGCCATGCGGTAAGGAGCTTTTGAGACGGGTTCCGTTCTCGAGATGAGATCTACGGTGAATTCAAGATCTCTCTCAGGTGGCATGCCGGGAACGTCTTCAAGAAACACATCCGGGTATTCTCTCACCACCGGAATGTTGTCTACCATGACTCCTCCAGCCTCAAGGTTATGAACGTAGCATGCATATAACACGTAACCTTTACGCATTAAGCTACATAACTTGAGGGCGTTAACTATCCTGTTAGACTTCTTAGGGGGCTGATAGTAAAAGATGACTCTCTTCCCTCTACTCCTTGACAGCGTGATCTTTTTCTTTTGGCATTCGATCACGGCCTTATATCGGGTTAACCAATCCATCCCTAGTATGACGTCAAAGTCTCTAACGTTGAATTCTACCAAGTTCGCGAAGAATTCCACGTTCTTGATCACTATAGGAATTCCGTTGTAACGCTTAGATCATGCTATTACTTCTCCAGAAGGTAATTGAATTCCTAAGCTAATCATCTCGCACTTAGGTAGATCTAGTTCAAATTTAACTCTCGAAGATATAATCGAACAATTAAAACTCTAAGTGGAGTGCTTAAGACATGGAATGTACCTGCCATCACATCACCCTGTGCGGGTACATAAGCCTGGTTGATCACGTTCAACCTTCCCATTGGCCTCCCTTGGTTGGCCGGCTGGTTCTGATTCAGGTTCGGATTTTGTTGCTGGTTTGGCGGGCGCTGGTTTTGATTTTGATTTTGTGGGCGCTGGTTTTGATTTTAAGGGGGTCGATATCCCTGGTTGTTACCGTTCCTACACCCTTGGTTGAACGGCCTATCGGGTCCAGTGACCATATCTTCTCTTTCGTGATGTTCTCGAGTCGGGTTCGACATTCCTCCCTCCGATTGCCAACACGGCCGCACCGGAAACATTCGCCCATCTGAGGGCATCTCCTCACCAGATGTGTCCTGCCACACCTCGGACACGGTGGCACTCGTCCTACTTAGTTGAAGTTCCGACCAGTGTTGTTTTGAAAGTCCCTGTTCGGGCCTCCCCGAAAGTTATCCCCACCATTAGCGCTGCCAGTTCTGTTATCTCGGTTCCTTTTGTCCGGTCCTTGTGACCCTCGACTGGATTCCCCAACAGCCTATCTCTATAGCTATTGTACTCGTGCAATTGCTACCGCACGGTCGTAGATAGCTTGCAGGTCCGGATAGCTAACTCCGGTGATCACTTCCCGAATTGACAAATTCAGTCCCATTTCGAATTTCTGCGCCTTCTGTAATACCCGAGAATTTTACAACATAAAATAAATAAATAAATAAAATAAATAGTGAATAGAATACAATAGATAAATAAATATAAAGGAAATGAGAAATGGAATTTAAATTAAAAAGGAATCAAAGTTCCGAGAACCCGGGAAACCGAAGACAAATTAATGAATTAAATTGTACACGGCAACCCGACACCGACGGACTCGAGAATTCGAGGCCAATATTAATTTCAGACCCGAGTAAAGATTAGGATAAGAAATTGGAGCCCGAAAATAGCCCAGAAATCGGAGCCTGAGAACTTAGAGGGATAGAAGCTCGAAAGAGAGGAGAAAAGACCTGACAGATTGCACGACCCAGCCCAGACCGAAGTCCAAGCCAGGATGGCGAGGTGTCCGCGCGGTGTTTACTCATAGGGCGCGCCAACCCCGCGCCGTTAGCGCAGTCGCGGCGATTCCGCGATTCGCTCGCCCGAATCCGGATTTTCCGACTTCGGTTGCTTTCCTTTCGGCTCAAGACACTTAGGGGCAGCCTTTGGACGTCCCCTAGGTCCCCTACGTCTATAAATAAACATCTTAATCAGCTCCGAACACTTTTCAAACCCTATGAAATCTCTCTACACACAAAACCCTAATTCCGGAGTCGTCGGAGGCACAAAACCGAACAAAGGGACTATCTTGGACGAAAATCGGAAGGCCTCTAATGTTGTGGTAAGTTCTGATCCAATCTCTTTCCATTTGTGATTCGAAAACGAATCCTAACGTGATCTTTTTCTATTCTACACCGCGCTCCGGATCTGGAACGAAGAACCCGACGAACCAAGCAGACAAACGGTGGACTGGAAGCCACGCCTCCGAATCGATGAGCACGCACGACCACAAATCTGTAAGTTAATGCTTACATGGTTTTGGGAGAATTAAAATACATGTAATCTAAAGAATTCAATCAAGAACTTAAAATATGTCAACACGAAAAACTCTACGGTGCAGCGTTTTTGCACGAATTTTTAGTAACCTTAAAACTGTTCAAACGAGAAAACTTAAAACAGGAAAAACGTTACTAAGCCGTAGATCTATCTTCTATAAAATTTTCGGAATTTTTCATTATGTTTTGATATCTGAAATCGACCCCGAACTGAACTGTTCTAAATCTGAATCTTGAAATCTTGGCAGAACTTAGGTCCGAATTTGTAGACGTTTTTGACGATAGATCTAAGACGATTCAGAACTTTAGTCGAACATGAAAGTTGTAGATATATGTCTTAAGTATCTCTCTGTAAAATTTTATCAAATTTAGAGTTGGTTTGCTATGGTAGATCTCGAAATCTTGAAACTGCTGTTGAAATTTTCGAACAGATTTGTAACCTGATAGAAATCTACGTTTTTGACTTATTTCCTTAACTCGGATCGAAAAAGTTAAAACACGAAACTTGTTCGTCTCTGTGTTTTCGAGTCACAGATCAAAGTTCAGAATTTTCGGACTTAAAACTAATTTTGAATTAATTTTGGAATAAACAGTGGTTTATCGAAGTCAAATTTTAAAAATCTTGTTGAGATGGATTTTTAAATTATATTGGGGCGAACAACATCCTGAAATAGTATATTTGAAGAAACTTACTAAACTTGGGAAATTGGCTTTAGTTTACACAAACAAATTAAACCTTTGGAAATAAATGAACAAACGTTTTCGAAATCCCGTTATGACTAGATTGAGCTTTCTACGTAGAGGGTGAGTGCTCCATCGGGTGCCCCTCTAGCTTTTTGCTTCGTGCCTAAATGGACGAGAGTAATGTACATAGGGGGTGAGTGCTCTGCAGGGTGCCCTCCTAGCTTTGCACGTCGTACCTGATTGGACGATAGTGTTGAACATGAGAAACTATGCCAAAACGACGAGATATTTAGGGCCTACACTCTCGGGAGTATCCGTATGGGTTCCCGAGGCTCCGGAGTGGTACTGGGTATGGCGTATTTGGCTACGGCCAACGGTTACTTGAAATATGTAGAGATTGCCATGCAATCGAGAGAAACTTAGATACAAATAAAATCTTGATACTCGACTATGGCTTAACGGGAAGATTAAAAGACTTGAATACTTTCCTTCGCTTATTTAAATTATGCTTTTAAATTATGTTATACAATTGTTTACTTTGCAAGCTATATTGTGATTTTATGGAATCCCTGTCTATTTAATTATGCAATTAAATTATTATTAGATAAAACGGATTTTCAATTAAACTATGGGATATTATGTACATGTTTTCTTTAAGTCTAATTAATGGCTTTGAAACCCCGTAATCATGTCTGTGTTAACTTACTCAGCAAGTTTTGCTGACCAAACCATATTTTTTTCCCTAAATCTTTCAAAGCTGAAGAATATGCATCATCATATATATACATGGGAATTTTGGGGAAATACATTATTTTTAAATTCCTGCATTAGACTAGACTTGCATGAACGGGCCTGTTTAACCCGTATTTTGGCCGTGTTGGCCCAATTTTTAAATTCCGCTGCATTATATCTATAAATATTATTTTCCGCTGCAACTGTAATGACTTTATTTTTAAA
Source organism: Hygrophila difformis (assembly GCA_030278955.1). NCBI lineage: Eukaryota > Viridiplantae > Streptophyta > Magnoliopsida > Lamiales > Acanthaceae > Hygrophila > Hygrophila difformis. The sequence goes on along the minus strand of JAOANR010000003.1, from coordinate 34,390,781 downwards.
TTATATCACAATGGGCTGTTTGAACGTTTTAAATTCTGAAAAACCATTGCCTTGCATCTCTTGGGAGGTGTGGCGGTGACACCCCGACCTGGGTGACAAAAAACCGGGGTGTTACAAGTTGGTATCAGAGCCCGGATATTTTAAAATTATTTTTAAACTATTAGATTATTATTATTTTTAAAACTATTATTTTAAACCATTATTATTTTTAGATTATTATTATAATAGAAGATCCCAAATTATTATTTTTGAAATTTCTAGCCCCAAATATTTTTGAGCCCAAATGTTGATTATTTTTTACCCAATATAGAGGTCCAAGAATTTTAATTATTATTTTAAAGCATTAGTTCCATGGAATAAATTTTTATATTTTTTAAAACCCATGGAAATTAGAAAAAAAAAATATATACATACTGCATGAACTTTTTTTTTTGGGGGGTGGGGGGTGGGGGAATCATCATTTGCATATGCATACTGCATTGCCTAAACTTAGAGAACTTAGAAGCGTGATACGTTCTAACGTTCTAACTTAGATCTTTTGCTGGCACTACATAACTTAGAAGTTTGACATCGAATTGGGAATGCTAACTAGAGACTGATCTTGCTTTAGCTCTAGATCGCGTTCATCTAAGCGCACGCCTAAGCATAACAAATCTCGTCCTTAGCCATTCCTATCCTTGTACGAATTAGAAAATTTCCTCATGTGGAAGCAATAAAAAAAAATCAAGTTTTTATTAAAACACTCTCTATTCCAAAAATCTCGTTTGGTTTCCCAAACAACAAATCCGAAAATTCGAAATTCAAAATCCACGATGCTCTATAAAAATAAATTCTGGACAGACCTGTCCGAAAAAAATATATATATATATATATATATATATATAATTTTGCGTTTGGTCTAATCGAACACTATGTATGAAAATAGAAACACATTTAAAAATTTCTTGCCTAGACAATACATTTCCGCGTCCTAATCTACACCATTTTGTAACACCCCACACTCTTCTTTTGAGGCTGTATGTAGTAAATGACTTTCTTCCCTCGATTCTTTGCCAAAGAGATCTTCTGCTTTTGGCACTCAATAACAGCCTTGTATTGAGTCAGCCAGTCCATTCCCAAGATGATACCGAAATCCTAAGGTCAAATTCTATGAGATTCACGAAGAATTCGGTGTTTTTGATTACTATCGGGATTCCGTCGTATCTCTTCGAGCATGATACTACTTTACCCGATGGTAATTGGATTCCTAAGTTAATGTTATTGGGTGCTGGTAGATCTAAGGGAGATTAGTAGTCAAGTGAGAAAGCGATTAATATCCGAGCTCATCAGCTCTAAGTAAAAGAGGACACTGATAGGAAAAATAAATACTGCAGACTTCTATAAAAGATCGCTAATACATAGGCATGAATTACTACAGAAGATGTGGTTGGATGAGCAGGAATAAAATGGGTCAATCTTGGGTCAGCCATCTAACATATAGATTTTTGTTTTAATTAAGAATTTTGGCACATGTGAAAAAATGTTAATGCACATGCATATCCCCCAAAAATATTTTATAATAATTTAAGACTTGTCAAAAATTTTGAGATATATTTTTCATGGGTTTTAAAGTAAAAATTCTTTTTCCATGGAAATAATATTTGAAAATGCTTAAAAATAATATTTAATATTTGGGCCTATATATTGGGCCGAAAAATAATAGTTTTGAGAAAAAAGATTTCGGGCTCTGATACCACTTTGTAACACCCCGGATTTCGTAACCCAGGCCGGGATGCCACCGCCACACCTTCTCAAGCAAGACGCGAACCTTTTCGAGCTCACTTGAGAAGATGCTAAGGCTAAGTTGTATCAATACTTTTAAAATAATTTAAAAACCATTTAATAATGCCCGAAGTTAAAATTCAGAGTTATAATCTACCATGCACGAGTAAAGTAATGCGGAAGCGAAACAAGGCCAAAACACGCGGCCAAAAACATAGTCCAAATCCAGTGCATAAATTTAAACAATTTAAATGCGACAAGTCTTTAACAAAAGAATCCCCATCCCATCGTGCAAATGCTCACCCAGCAAAATCTGAGGAAAAATAGAAATAACAACTTATCAGTACAAAAGGTACTGCGTAAGTTAATATACAACACAACGAATTTTAAAAATTTTAGAAGAGCATTTAAAAATAAGATTTTTAACCTTAAAAGGACGAATAAAAATAATTTTCCTAAATCTCTTAAACTTGCCACACGAATATTTTACCATTGTTCGTTATGATCGAGGACACCACATATGCCCTTTGGGACTAACTGTAACACCCCGGATTTGATAACCCAGGCCGGGATGCCACCGCCACACTTCCCTAGCAAGACACGGATTCTCCGAGCTTGCTAAAGAGATGCAAGGCTATCGGTATTTGCAAAAAGGTTTAAAAACAAGTCCGGAATTTATTTAAAAATAATAATAATAATAATAATTCATCCACACGTAGCAAAACCGGAAAGTAAAATATCGCAGCGGAAATGTAAAGGGGCCGACATGGCCAAAACTCGGGTTATACAGGCCCGATATGCAAGTGTCAAATAAAGCGATAAAAATAAAGTTTTAAAGTTTTTCTCCCCCAATGCATATGCTCATGCATTATCTCCATACTCTGAAAAGAAAAGAGAAAACAACAATTTTATCAGTATATAAAATACTGAGTAAGTCGAACCTAACATAGCAATAAAGGGATTTAATTAGATAATTAAAATTTCACTCCTAAACATGCATTTACAAGTTTAAAGGAAATAATATTTTAATTGTGTACTTGAACATGCATTTAATTCACAATAACAATTTAGTCATGATATGAAATTTAAAGACATAATTTAAATGCATAATTTAAAGACATGCATAAATAAATAAATACTTAAAAATATTAAATCTTTTATTCCCCCGTTACGTAACCATTTCTCAATATTTTGTATAGCCGGTGATCCGGCGGCCGCAGCCGTGTCGTAAGTATCTTGTATAGCCGGTGATCCGGCGACCGCAACCGTATCTGCCATACCCAGTAACACTCCGGAGCCTCGGGAAATCCATGCGGACAATCCCGAGAGAGTAGGCCAAGTATCTCCCGCCGATTGGCGTAATATCTCATCTAAATTCTCTCGTCCATTATAGGCCCGAAGAGAAAGGCTAGAGGGGCACCCTGCAGAGCACTCACCCTCCACCAAAGTATCTCATGTATCGTTTCAATTTAATGTATCGGGGTTTTTCAAAGTATAGATGTATCGTATTTCAAGTCTTTGATCGTTTGTTACGAAATTTCAAAATCTCTCGATTTAAAAGTCTCTTGGCGTCACAGTTTACGCCGTTTTAATTTAAAAATTCATTTCAAGTCCGAAAAATCTGAAATTTTCACAGTATATCAAAAACATCCTAACGAACAACTTTCGTGTTTTAACTTTTCCGGAATAAGTTGAGAAAACATGTCAAAAATCGAGTTTATTACACAAGCAGAACTCTGTCCGGACTCAGGTTTGACACAGTTCAAAGTTTCGACTTTTTAACATATCAAATGGACTCCAAAAATTCTGAAATTTTATATGCACATACTAGACATGATTATCTACAACTTTCATTTAGATTGCAAAGATCAAATCGGACTAGAAAGTATAGAAACATGCTCATCAAGTTCGAATATGATCACTGTCAGTTTTCGAAATAGTCCTAGTAAAACAGTTTATGTCCGGTGCGATTTGAAATAGCAAACGTTAACGAAAATGTCTGAAATTTTTGCACGACCTAGATTTATGTGTTAGGATTAAAATTCTAGTTTTGAGTTTCTCGGATTGAATCCTCAAAATATGAGTTTTAGGCCGATTTCAGAAACTGCGCAAGTTGGGGTTTTTAATTTCGGTTTTTACGTTTCGTTGCATTACGACTATACCGGACGCCCCTAAAACACCCGTATTGATATGGAAGGCTCAACTTACAGTGATTGTGTTCTTGAGTCGTCCTAGGGTCGCTCGGCTCGTCCAAAATCCTACGAACGGATCTACGAAACGCAAAGTTCCAGACTTTGGCCACGAACGTATTTGCAATCAACGATTCAAGAGTTAGATTGGGGATTTGAAAGGAAAAACGAGATTGAGAACCTGAGATACTACTTACCAATGATCTAAGGACTGTGATCCTTGATCTACACGCCTCTACGGTCGTCGTTGGTCGTCGGAAGGTCACCGGAAGTTCGTCGGAAGTTCGTCGGAAAGGTGTTTTGGCTTTGGGAGAGTTTGGGAGTGATGAGGGGCTTGGTGACTAATGAAAGGGTGGGGGAGGCAGTCCTAATTCGTCCCTAAAAGCTTTCCCCCGTCCAAAATCTTCTTTCCATAGTCGGGGGGTCGAATTATGGCAAGAAATCGCCGAAAACGCGTCATTTGCACGAATCTGGGGACCCACGCGGGGTTGGCGCGCTGAAGGGCCAAACCCCGACCGGCCAGCGCGCGGCTCCCGCCTGGACTGCGGTCCGGGTGGGTCCGTGCGATCCGATCCGTCGGGTCTTTTCCTCCTCCCTTTCGGACTTCCATCCTTCCACGTTTTCGCGCTCGATTTTCCGAGTGATTTTCGGATTGTGCTTCTCATCATAAATTTATTCCGACTCAATTCGATTTCATGTTTGAAATCTTAAGACCGTCGGTTTCGGTTCGCCGGGTTCTAAATCGTCGTCTTTTGACCTCCGCGCATTTCTGAGTTTACGGTTCCTCGGAAACGAAACTTCCTTTCCCATTGGATTAATTCCTATTTTATATTCTAAAATTTACGGGTATTACAGTCTACCCACCTTAAGAACCAACTTCGTCATCGAAGTTGCGCTTCATCCTCTCGCGAGTTCGGGAATTGTTTGATTAAGCGATGTATTATTGTGTGTTGTTGTTTGTTATTATTTGACTGAACCCAGAATTGAAATTTCCGAGTTGCCTACGTACCCCGTGAAGGGATCAACTCATTACGTAGTTCAAAACAATTTGAATTTGTTTATTTGGGGTACAAAATATCCGGAAATATTCGGGTTGTCACATCCTCCCCCTCTTAAGATTACAGTTATGCCCCCATAACTGTTGTTGCATTGTCTTGGAATAAGGTTGGGTAACGATCCTTCATGTCTACCTCTAGCTCCCACGTTGCCATCTCGGCTTCGTGGTTAGACCAAAGAACCTTAACCATTCTCACGGTCTTATTCCTTGTTACCCTCTCCTTCTTGTCGAGTATTCGCACCGGAATTTCTTCGTAGCTTAAGTCATCGTCCAGCTCAATCTCCTCCGGTTGGAGTATGTGGGTCGGATCGTGGACGTATTTCTTCAATTGTGAGACGTAGAACACGTCGTGGACACGAGCAAATTGTGGCGGTAATAGCTAGTCGGCATGCAAGATTTCCCACTCTTTCTAGGATCTCGTACGGTCCTATGTACCGTGGGCTCAATTTCCCCCGCTTGCCAAAGCGCATCACACCCTTCATCGGTGACACTTATCGCCTATTCAGAATTCCAAATCTTGTCGTCTCACGTCGGCATAGCTCTTTTGCCGGCCTTGCGCGGCTCTTATCTTTCCTTGGATTATTTTGACTTGTTGAGCCATGTCCTCAACAAGTTGCGGTCCAACTACCATAGTCCTCTCGCTCTCTTCCCAGCTCAATCGACTTCGGCAATTGCGTCCATATAGTGCCTCGAAAGGTGCCATGCCAATGCTAGCATAGTAACTGTTGTTGTAGGAAAATTCGATTAAGGGTAAGTGATTTTCCCAACTTCCTTTAAACTCTAATACGCATGCCCTTAGCATGTCTTCCAAAGTTTGGATCGTTCTTTCCGTTTGCCCATCCGTCATGGGGTGAAACGCGGTACTCATCTTTATCTTCGTACCGATGGCTTCTTGTAGTTTTGTCCAGAAATGTGAGACGAACCTACTGTCTCTGTCCGAGATGATGTCATGTGGTACTCCATGTCGTCGTACCACGTTGTCGACATATGCCTTTGCCAATTGGTCCATGGACCAGGTATCCTTCATAGGGAAAAATATGGCAGCTTTTGTCAACCTATCCACGATCACCCAGATTTTATTCATCCCCTTCGGTGAACGTGGTAATCCCGAAACGAAATCCATTGAAATGCTATCCCATTTCCAACTTGGGATTTCCAATGGTTGCATTAATCCTAAGGGTTTCTGTCGTACGGCCTTGACCTTCTGGCAGGTAAGGCATCATGCCACAAACTCGGCTATTTCTCTCTTCATGTTCGGCCACCAATAGTTCTTCTTTATGTCCTTGTATAGCTTCTCGCCTCCGGGATGGACCGAGTATGGGGTATTATGGCCTTCCTCCATCACTTTCTGCTTCAGGTCCTCGCATTATCGTGGTATGCACCACCTTCCCTTGAAGCGGATGCTTCCGTCCTCATGAATTTTAAAATCCATTGCCTTTCCTTCAGCAATGCTCTTCCTAATTTCCTCCAGCTTTTCATCACCCGGTTGTGCTAGTCGTATTTCATCGAGTATGGTAGATCCTGCTACCATCGTGTTGACGACCCCGCTTACTTCGCCAGAGTGTACCAACTCCAGACTTAATTTTGCCAAGTCTCTGTACAATTCGGCCGGTACCACAAGTGAATTCACCACGTGTTGAGTTTTTCGACTCAAGGCATCGGCCACAACGTTGGCTTTCCCTTCGTGATACGCGATTTCCAGGTCGTAATCCTTAATCAGTTCCAACTATCTTCTTTGCCTCAAATTCAGCTCTTTTTGCGTGAATATATACTTGAGGCTCTTATGGTCGGTGAACATCCGACACTTTCGCCCATAGAGGTAGTGCCTCCATATCTTTAAAGTGAACACGACTGCGGCTAGTTCCAAGTCGTGCGTCGGATAGTTCTCTTAATGTGGTTTTAGCTGACGTGATGCGTATGCTATAACCCTTTGATCTTGCATTAGCACGCATCCCAATCCTTCCTTCGAAGCGTCGCTGTACACCTCGAAGTCTACATCCTCCGATGGTAGTGCCAACACCGGCGCTGTGGTATGTCGTTTCTTCAATTCTTGAAATGCGGAATCGCACTCACTGGTCCAGTCGTATTTCGCCCCTTTCTTTAACAGCTGTGTCAATGGGCGAGCGATCTTTGAGAAATCCTTTACAAACCTTCGGTAGTATCCCGCCAATCCGAGAAAACTTCTTATCTCAGTTGGATTCTTCGGTGGCACCCATTCGGTCACTGCCGATATCTTTGCTGGGTCTACTGCCACTCTGTTGGCGGATACGATATGTCCCAGAAATGCCACTTCTTTTAGCCAGAAGTCGCATTTGGACAGCTTGCCATACAGCTGATTTACTCGTAAGATCCCTAACACTTTGTGTAAGTGTTCGGAATGTTCTTCTTCGTTTTTCGAGTAGATCAGGATGTCATCTATGAACACCACTACGCATTGATCTAATAATTCTCAAAACACGTTGTTCATGAGATTCATGAACATCGCTGGGGCGTTCGTCAGCCCGAATGATAGCACCGTGAATTCGTAGTGCCCGTAGCGAGTTCTGAATGCCGTCTTTGGGATATCCTTTTCGGCGATCCTTAACTGGTGATATCCAGATCGTAAGTCGATCTTTGAAAATACTGAAGCTCCCTTCAGTTGGTCGAACAAATCCTCGATTCTGGGCAACGGGTACTTGTTCTTGACCGTGACTTGGTTAAGTCCTCTATAATCGATGCATAGTCGTAGACCTCCATCTTTCTTCTTAACGAATAGGACCGGGGCTCCCCATGGGGACGTGCTCGACCTTATGTAGCCCTTCTCTAGCAACTCCTCGAGTTGTTCCTTTAGTTCCTTCATTTCTAGCGGCGCCATACGGTAAGGAGCCTTTGAGACAGGCTCCGTTCCCGGGATGAGCTCTATGGTGAATTCCAGATCTCTCTCAGGCGGCATGCCGGGAACGTCTTCCAGAAATACATCTGAGTATTCTCTCACCACCGGAATGTTATCCACCTTGACCTCTTCGGCCCCAAGGTTATGAATGTAGCATGCATATAATGCGTAACCCTTACGCATTAAGCTACATAGCTTAAGGGCGTTAACTATCTTGGTAGACTTCTTAGGGGGCTGGGAGTAAAAGATGACTCTCCTCCCCCTACTCTTTGACAACGTGATCTTTTGTTTTTGGCAATCGATCACGGCTTTATATTGGGTTAGTCAATCCATCACTAGTATGACGTCAAAATCCTTTAGATCGAATTCTACCAAGTTCGCGAAAAACTCTATGTTCTTTATAACTATCGGAATTCCGTTATATCGCTTAGAGCATGATACTACCTCCCCCGATGGAAGTTGAATTCCTAAGTTAATCAGTTCGCACTTAGGTAGATCTAGTTCAGGTAAGACTTTAGATGATATTATCGAACAACTAGCTCCTGAGTCAAACAGAACTCTAAGGGGTGTACTTAAGACATGGAACGTACCTCCCATTACGTCCCCCTGCATAGGCACATCTGCCTCATTGATGACATTCAACCGCCCCATCGGACGTCCCTGATTGCCTTGCTGATCCCGGTTCGGGTTCTGATTCTGTTGCTGATTTGGATTCTGTGGAGGACGTTGATTTTGATTGAGATTCTGGTTTGGAGGGGGTCTATACCCCTGGTTGTTTCCATTCCGCCCATCTTGGTTGCGAGGCTGCGTTGGCCCCGTGCCTAAGTCCTCCCTCTTGGTGATGTTTTCCAGTCGAGTGCGGCACTCATTTGCCATGTGGCCGTTGCGACCACACTTGTAGCAGGCGCCCTGTTGGGGGCACCCTCTGGCCAAATGAGGTCTGCCGCATCTCGGGCAAGGTGGTACCGGGTTACCCCGGAAAAGGGTTCTATCGTCATTTCATCTGTTGTTGTTTTGAGGGGGTCTGTTCAGATCTCCCCGAAAGTTGTTCCCTACAGCATTGTTACCGGAACGGTTGTCTCTACTCCTCTTATCCTGTCCCTGAGATCCTCGACTGGGTTCTCCGCTCACTTTCCTTTTCAGTTGTTGCACCCTTGCAACAGCTACCGCACGATCATACACCGATTGCAGGTCTGGGTATTGGACGCCAGTGATCACTTCCCGTATAGTCAAGTTTAGCCCCATTTCAAATTTCTGTGCCTTCTCCGCATCTGTCGGCATGAGTCTTGGTGCGAAACGCACCAACTCCTTGAAACGGGTGTAGTATTCCTGGACTGTTTGCCCTCCTTGTTTCAGAGATAGGAACTCCTCGTACATGGCTGACTTTGTGCTCACGGGATAAAAGCGATCCCTGATCAGACACATGAATTCTTCCCAAGAATAGGGTTCCTCGTCCTCGGCTAACTTATCTTGCATGGCACGCCACCAGTCATCCGCCTCCCCTCCGAGATAGTACGATGCCACAGGCACCTTCTCGCCAATTGGGCACTTCACCGCGTTTAGTAGCTTGTCGAATGTTCGGATCCATTCTTCGAGTTTAGCCGGGTCCTCTTCTCCGGCGTAGTGCGGCGGGTGATATGAGTTCACCATAGCTAAGTAGTTAATGCGGGCCTCGGGTGGAGGTACCGCAGCTGCCTGGCCTTGGTTCACATGCGCGTTCCCTATCGCAATGAGAACCTCTTCTAGAGTGCGTAGGCGCGCGTCCATGTTGTTTGGCATAGGGTTTGCTGGCTCCTCTTGAGCGTGTACCCCTTCGCCGGGTATAGGCATTTCTGGTTGCATAGGGGTTTCGTTGGTGTTTGGAGTAGTGGGCTGGGCGCGTGGTCTTCCTCTCGGTGCCATGCTGTTGCAAGAACAAGAGAGTTTAGATTCTTTTTGTTGCATACTATATAATGCTTATAAAATAATTTAATTAAATCAATGACGATATTAACAGGTATTAGTCTACTGGAACCTGTTAGTATAGGTTGTTGGAGTTTAGCGTATCGTTTGTTGTTATTTGGGGTTGGTTCTACTTGCTGCTTTGTTTTTGTTTTGTTTTGTTTCTTTTTTTTCGTGAACAGTAACCTGTTCAGGGTTTTTTTTTTCGTGAGACCCTAGGGTCCAGGGTGTTGGGGTTTAGGGTTGGAGATACCCTTATTTGATGATTATCTCTATATAATATATTTATATATATATTTACATATTTATGTTATTTATTAATACTTGTATTTTTGTTTAGTTGTCATCTATAGGTCATTGAATATTATTACCTTGTTTATTTGTTTGATCGGGTTTAACAAGGTATTCGAAGAGAAATAATTTAATTTAAAATGTAAGGAATACTTTAAATGTACTTGTATAAAATAAATGCTTGTAGATTTATTACTCAAGAGAAAATTTTTCAGTCGATTACAAGCATTCGTAACAGGAATGAAATAGTAGTGCTGGTAATAGTTTGGGAAAAAGGGAACATAGATAGTAGTGCATTAGTATGGGTCCCTAAGTCTAGAGTGACTAGGCAGGTACATCCTCGATGGGATCGTCCTCGTCGCTGGATACGTCAATGGGAATGGGTGTCCCCACCGGGCTCGGGCTCGGAGGAAATATGTCAGCCTCTAGGCCTAGCAGCTCAGCTCCTAAGTGCCCTATTTGCATCATCAGTTCGTTGTCCTTGTTTTGGAGTGTGACCACTTGGGTTTGGAGTTCGGCGACTTGGGCCTTGAGTTGGGTTATTTAATGATGGTCAGCTTCACTATGGAGTGAATTTAGAATTGTGTGGCTGGAAAAGGGTGTTAAGATCACCTCAAATCTATCCACAATCCTTCCCTTAAGGTGGTGATCGAGTTACCAAAGTCGGGGCTCGAAAATAAGGTAAGAATTCGCCGAAAACCGAAACTTGATCGTATCCTGTCGAACCACGCGGCCTCGGCGCGTTTTTCTTCCAGACCGCGTGGCCACTGATAATGGCCAAAATTGACCATTATTTTCAATCTATTTCCGTGTCTAAACATGGGCATTTGATCGCATTCCGGTCTTATTTAAATAAGAAAGCAGTTGAATTTGACAGATATATGCAAGTTTGTATAAATAATAAGCTGGTATTGAAAAACACAAAAATATTGCTTTTTTATTAAATTTATATTAAAAAATCCAAAAACATGATAAAAATATTAAAAAACCCACATTTGATAATTATGGTTTGTAGTGTTTGTTCGGTGGAACACGGGTCATTAAACAGAACACAAACAAAAATAATCAAATGGAAACAAATATACATATATTATTTTATATTTGATGTATACTTCCTCCGTTTTTATTTGTTTGCTACGGACCCACATCGCACGCAGTCCAATGTACATTTTAAATCGTTAATAACTCAAGTTCGGTAAAAGTGAAAATTCTATAAGTTTCATATTTAGAACAACATGACGAGACGAATCTAACAAGATTACACTTGACTATATTTTAACTTGTATAGCTATGAGAAAAATTGAAATCAAAGTAGTTCAATGAATAGTGGCAAAACTTTCAATGTAGCTAACAATAAAAAACGGAGGAAGTATATATCTATACTTTTTATGTTTAGTTTTATTTTTTATTTTCTGCTATAATTAAAAATTATTGGTCCACTAATCACTTTTAATTTTGATTAATTGCAGGTGATTTAATTCAATTTGGTCCAAAGAGTTATAATCTAATCCAATTAAATTTGGCCCAGTTAAAAGTTTAGTCCAAAAGGCCCAAACTGGAAGCCCAAATACTCCATAAGCCCAACATCATCCCAAAGCCCAAACCACCAAAACCAAAACCTAACCCTAACCCTGCCCTGCCGCCGGCGCCGCCACCGCCGCTCCGGCGAGTCGCCGCCGCCCCTTCACCATCGTCATCTCCATTTCACCATCCGCACAACCACCACTGCCACCGCATCCTTCCATCACCACCATCCGGAACACAGCCCCAACTCTCACCTACCATCTACTTCCAAATCCGGCCACCACTCCGGCGAACCAACACCCTCATAACAGCAACTCTGTTTCAACCTCTCTCCGGCGTACCCGCCTTCTCTGGCAGCCCTCGCATCCGATCATCATCCCCAAACTGCCGCCCCATCTCCACCCTCAACAGCCCCTGCCTCTCCTCACCACCACCAACCGAGGTCACCACCAGATTCGCTCTCCTCCATCTCCATCCCCTCCGACTGCCCTCCGCCTCACCTTCATCCAGTCGCCACGTTCAAGCCGCAGCCACTATCTCCGCCACCAGTCACCGCCGCATCTCCATTACTCCGGCCATCCGCCTCGAGCATCCAGATTCAACGGAGCCCCCATTTCAGGCTCTCCCGTCGCCGACAGCCCCCCTGCAAATCGACCACCACTGCTCAACCCAAACTCCCTCCTGTACAGATCCAACATCCAAGCTTCGAATTCAAAAAAAGCAGCAAGAAAACAGGAATTGGAAAACTGGAGACTGAAAGAAAGGAATGAGGGAGAAGAAGAAGAAAGCAGTAGAAACAAGATGGAAAGAAAAGAAAGCTGGAAGAGAAACGAGAAAGAAAAATAATGGAAGAAAGAGAAAGAGAAGGAAAGAGAAAAAGAAGCAGAATGGGAAAGACCTGCTACGACACTAGATGAAAGAGGGTACGACGCTAAAGAGGAGAGAAAAAACAGCTACGACGCTATAGAGAGCTGCTACGACGCTATACAACGCTGAACAAAAGAGCTACGACGCTATACAAAAGCAGCTACGACGCTAGGTTAGCGTCATAAAAGAGGATAGCGCCGTAAGCCCCATTTCAAATTCCCCATGTGCATAAATCAGTTGGAAGGGCTGGGACCGGAAGTCCCGCAGTGCAAATACTTTCATCTTTTCTCCCCGGACCTCGAAGACCCGTCCCTTTCCCACTCAGTTATTGGGCCTATTGGGCCTAATTACCCACTTATAAATAGCTGCTACTGTTTGGATGAACGCAGCTCCCATTTTTCAAACAGTGCCCAGGTGCTGTTGGTGGGATGCTCACAACAAAAAAAAAAATTGAAAAATATGCCTAAGTGCTGCTGGGTTGTTCCCAAAAATTCTAGATAGTTAGTTTAGCTTAATTTATGCAATGTAATTTCATTTCTGTTAGTTTTAGTTGTAGATCAGTTTCTAAATAGCAGTTTGAACCTCTTTAGAGTAGCCATTTCCATATTTTATTGCTTTGTAATGTAGAAACATTTGAGAATACCCAAATAATGGGTTATTCTTAGATTTTATTGCTTTTGATGTGTTATACAAGAAAAAGCTCCATAAAAAAATCTGTCATGGGTTCTCTTTTTTTATTTTCACTGTTTGCCTTCTTTTCTATTTTTATTTTGGTCACTTGACCATTTTTCTTTTTATTTTTAGTTAGGTTTTGATGCTTTGTTAGATGTAATAAATGCACAAATGCTAGATGTTCATCCCTTTTTAGATTTATTAGTGTAGTTTAGATTTTATTTTAGCTTAGTGGTGGTTTTTATTACTTTTTATTTTTATTTTTATTTTATTTTATTTTATTTTATTTTTTTAGTGTAGTAAGATAGATCTAAAAAGTGGATGGTATTTTTGTGTTTGTGCATATTCAAAAACTTGAAAATAGGGTTTGCAATCGCATAGATTGCATAACCCGACCAACTATTTTAGGGTTTACAATCGCATAGATTGCATTACCCGACCAACACTTATGTTTTGGGCTAGCTGCGACGCTAACCGCCCTACGACGCTAACCAATGTTAGCGCCGTAGGTGAGGTTTTACGTCGTAGTTGCTTCGGACTTAAGCAAAAATTTGTCCTACGACGCTATACCCTCGACGCTATCCAAGGATAGCGTCGTAATTTTTGGCTAGGGTCGTAGGACTCCAAAATACTTCATTTTTCACAAAAACCCACTTACGACGCTTTACCTACGACGCTATCCTTGGATAGCGTCGTCATTTAGTGTATAGCGTCGTACCCTCCAATTTTATCACACTTCTAAAAATTCACTCTACGACGCTATCCTCACGACGCTATCCTAGGATAGCGTCGTAAAATCTGTCTAGCGTCGTAATTGGCATTTTTTGCCAAATTTTCCATTTCTCCATTTTTCTCACTTAATTAATTGAACCTTTATATTAATATTTTGAGGTTGAAATCCAATTATCTCAACCCATGATTAATTTGATATAAAGAAATTTGTTCAATTCTCCATTAAAAGATTTTTCTACAAAATTAAACTCTAATGATCTAAGTATATAATCCGGACTTTAATTAATTAATTAATTATGGAATGAGAGATTATTTAGACCATAAAGAGTGATTATGGAATTTTCCATACCCTTGCATGAGAAACCAATGTCTCTCATACAAGATGACCCAAAAATATTTTCTTTTATTTATTTTGTCTTTACCCGTGTTGTGTGAAACAGCTAGTAAGAGATATGACAGACTAATGTTGGCGGGTATTCCCACACGGATAAACTAGCTCGTGGTCTGTATATTAATTACTAGATGTTATTTTGCATGGTCCGGATAGTGGTCGGTGGAAGCCTTGGCGGTTCGTCCATCCGGAATTATAATAGCTGCTCAGCTGACTTCTATCCGGATACAGTTTTCTTTTCTTTATTTTAATTTCAAACCCAAATATGGAGTTGTAGTAATGTTAGATGATATATGCCAATGTCATCTAATAATTATTGCAGTAATAGAACATGTAGGTTTTCATCCAAATTCACAGATAGTGGAGTCTAAGATGATGGCGGCAACTGTCATTAGGGCATTCCACTGTCTAAAAATCATCTCACCTTAATAATTAGGGAACTGGACCACAGATAACTGCAATCCAATTAACCCTAATTATTTTGTCATCTCTTTAGCCAAAATTCTTCTCATCTCCGGCTATTTCATCTTTGTGTTCCAACTTCTGTCTAAACCCACCTTATATTTTGGTTTATTTAATTTTACACTTTTTTATAAAAATTATGCATGATATTATTATGTAAATATTGTGGTCAATATTATTTTGGGATCCTTCCCTTGGACATAGGAGTCTCGATTTTAATCAGATGTCTCATAATAAATTTCCAACAAAAATTCCTTTATAAAATCCGGATCTAAGTAAGGGATAAATTCCTCAGCTATGACTAATTCATATCCGACTGGGGGTTGATTTTGGGAAATTAGAAGCAGAGTCAGCGATTAGGTCTCACCTAGACCGAAAGGATCTGTATTTTAATTGAGAGTCTAGTACCTGTTTAGGGAATGATTTTCAAATATCAATTATTTTCCAAAATTGCTGTATGTTGGAAATCTTATATTAAATATTGCACTGACTCAGAGTCCACTTGGATTCAGATGAGGTGTAACAGATAATACTTGAAGAACATGTGGGCCTTGGTTATTTTCTAAGGTAGGGTTGAGTTCCTTTCAACTGATATCCTCTTCTGCCAAAGCCTATTTTTGAGTCCTGAGTGAGTGCATCCGGAATGAACTAATTTATTAGTTTATTTCATTAGTTTGTATCTCATAACCACCCGACGGGAAGTGAACACTGCGAGCGGTTCACCGAGAATAGGGAATTCTTGATCCACATTCGGTCATTCTGACTGGGGGCTTTCTTTTACCACCAGGGTCAGACTTTCAAAAACCTCCGAGTGATAGGATTTTAAATGCTTTCTTTACCGCTTTCTTTTAACTGCTTTCTTTAGAGGTCACTCGGTTGTATTGAGAGTTGCGTAACTGCTACTAGGACTGATAGTTAAGGGATAGTTCAGGCTTGATTAGAATCTTTGGGTGTGACATGGGGGATGATAGGAGTACTTGGCATATCAACTAATGATATGCTAGGTGTTGCTTATCCACCACATATAAATAACATACCTCGGCAGGGGCAGTTATTAATTTGTGGTATCTTAGATTTTGAGGTCTTAAGAGCGTGTAAATTCTCCTGTAAGTACCTGTCTGTTAAAGGGAACATAGTGGAGAAAGCATGAGAGTTAGCTAACTGACGAATTATCCCAAGCAAAGATTGTGTAATTAAAATGGAAGTTTAATTGTGTTTCATCTGAATCTTGTCCAATTTTTATTATTTTCTTCATGTCCCTTCTGTCTCATTTTAAACCTGCTTTCTTAGAATAATTTTAACCGCTTTCTTAGAATAATTTTTATTGCTTTCTTAGATTAAATTTAATTCGCTTTCTAGAATAATTTTATCTGCTTACTTTATTGCTTTCATAACTTAGTTTAAATTCTGTCATGTAGTTGATAGTCAAAACACAAACTTGAATCGAGTAACCGAGTGGAAAATCTTAGTAAATGACGTGGGCCCTGCTTCCATCGCACATCCTCGAGTGAACGATCTGGTACTTACTATAAATACTGCAATTTTTGACTCCGTGCGCTTTCGGGGGCACAGTTTCTTAACACGAGTAAATAAAAACGTGACAACCTATAAATATATCCCTAATCCCAACTCCGCCTTCATAAATTGGTTTCATTAAATAAAATTGAAAACCGGGATTATTGATCTTCAGAAAATACTCATATAGTGAGAACTTGTCAAAAGTTTCATGGCAAGGATCTTCATGGCAAAAAATTGTCAAAAATTTCATGCCGGGGAGTTCCACAGCGCCGTTTGAAATCAGAGTTTCCCACATGAGTAATAGAAAGTGAAATATATCCTTAAACCCCTTCCCACGAATCATAACTCTTTTTCTTTTAATAAATTTAACCTGTGATATTTTAGAAAATACTCGTGTTGACGAAATTTGTCAAAAGTTTCAGCCACCGCGCGGCTCTCGGTAGGGCTGCGTCTGGTCCGGGCCGTGCGATCCGTCGGGCCTTTCCTCCTCTCTTTCGGGTTTCTACCCTTCTACGTTTTCGGGCTTGATTTTTCGGGTCATTCTCGGATCATGATTCCTATCTTGACTTTATTTCGACTAAAATTGATTTCGTGTTTGAAATCCTAAGTCCGTCGAGTTTGGATTCTCGGCTTCTAATTCGTCGTCTTTTGACTCCCATGCATTTCCGACTTCACGGGTTCTCGGAATCAAAATCCCTTCGCTCTTCGAATTTAATTTTATTTCTTATTATAAAAATTACGGGTATTACAGTCTACCCTCCTTAAGAATCAACTTCATCCTCGAAGTTGCGCTTTTGCTTCTCGCGAGCTCGGAACTAAGGTCCTTTCTTTATTGTGATATTGTATTATTATTTGATTGTGTGATTGTATTATTGTGTGTTATTGTTTTTTATTGTTTGTTATTGTTTGACTGAACCCAGAATTGAAATTTCCAAGTTGCCTACGTACCCCGTGAAGGGATCAAGTCATTACGTAGCTCAAAACAATTTGAATTTGTTTTTTTTTTTCATGATACAAATAGTTGGGTCGTTACATCCTCTCCCCTTTATGCTTGCAGTTATGTCCCCATAACTGTGGTTGATTCATCTTGGAAAAGGGTTGGGTAACGTTGTCTCATGCCTGCCTCCAATTCCCATGTTGTTGTCTCGGCTTCGTGGTTAGACCAAAGAACCTTGACCATTTTTACGGTGTTATTCCTTGTCACTCTCTCCTTGAAGTTGAGAATTTGCACTGGAACCTCCTCGTAGATCAGGTCATCATCCAATTCAATCACTTCTGGTTGAAGCACATGCATTGGATCGGGCACATACTTCTTTAATTGTGAGACATGGAACACATTGTGGACACGAGCCAATTGTGGCGGTAATGCTAGTCGATACGCTAGGATCCCTACTCGTTCTAGAATGTCGTAGGGTCCTATGTATCCAGGACTTAACTTTCCTCGCTTGCCAAAATGCATCACCCCCTTCATTGGTGATACCTTTAGCATAACCTTATCCCCAACTCGAAATTCTGAATCTTGTTGTAATACCCATAATTTTTAGGATATAAAAATAGAATTTAATCCGATGAGAAAAGAGGTCTTGTTTCCGAGAACCCGTAAAATCGAAAATGCACGGAAGTCGAAAGACGACGATTTAGGAGTCGACGAACCCAAAATCGACGGACCTAAGATTTCAAACATGAAATCAATTTAAGTCGGAATAAAATTAGGATGGGAACCATAATCCGAGAATGACCCGGAAAATCGAGCCCGAAAACACGGAAGGATAGAAGTCCGAAAGAGAGGAGGAAAATACCCGACGGATCGGATCGCACGGACCCGCCCGGACCGAGGTCAGGCGGAGGCCACGCGCTGGCCGCGTGGGGTTTGGCCTTCCAGCGCGCCAACCCCGTGTGACACCCTAGAATGCGGCCATTCACGCGATTTCGGCGATTTCTTGCCATATTTCGACCCCCCGACTATGGAAAGTGGATTTTGGACGGGGGAAGGAGTATTAGGACGACCTAGGGTTAATTGCCACCCCATTTGTCAGCCTCCAAACCCTCTCTTCTCTCCCAAGACAATCCCAACGCAAAACACTCTTCCGACGACCTCCCGACGAACTTCCGACGACTTTCCGGCAACCTTCGACGACCGTAGAGAAGTGTAGATCAAGGTTTACATCCCTTAGATCATTGGTAAGGAGTATTCATATTCATTTTCTCGTTTTTATCTCCAATCCTTAATCTAACTTTCGAATATTGGACTTGTAAATACGTTCGTGACCGAAGGAGGAAGAGAACGTGTGCAAGGATCCGTTCATAGTAACTTTGGACGAGCCGAGCGACCCTAGGATGACCAAACACTCAAGCACTGTAAGTTGATGCCTTTCATATCAATACGGGTGGCTTAGGGGCGTTCGATTTAGAGACTTTGTAACGAAACGTAAAAATCGAACCTAAAAACCCTATCTTGCGCAATTTCTGAAATCCGGTTAAAACTCATATTTCGAGAATCCAATCCGAGAAACTCAAAACTAGACTTTTGATCCTAACACATTAATATATGTTGTGTAAAAATTTCAGGCATTTTCGTCAATGTTTGCTATTTCAAATCGCATCGAACATAAACTGCCTTGTTAAAACTTTTTCAAAAACTGACAGTGAACATGTCCGAACTAGATGAGCATGTTTCTATATTTTATAGGCCGAATTGATCTTTCCAATCTAAATGAAAGTTGTAGATAACCATGTCTTGTATGCATGTATAAAATTTCAGAATTTTTGGAGTCCATTTGATATGTCAAAAAGTCGATTTTCTGAACTGTGGTAAAACTGAATCCGGACAGTGTTCTGGTTGTGAAATAAACTCGATTTTTGACATGTTTCTTCAACTTATTTCGAAATTGTTAAAACACGAAAGTTGTTCGTTAAGGTGTTTTTGGTACACTGTATAAATTTCAGATTTTTCGGACTTGAAATGAATTTTTAAATTAAAAAGGCGTAAACTGTGACGCCAAGCGATTTTAAATCGAAGAGATTTTGAAATTTCGGAACAAACGGTCAAAACCTTGAAATACGAATAATCTATACTTTTGAAAAATCCCGTTACAATAAATCGAAACGTTATGAGATACTTTGGTGGAGGGTGAGTGCTCTGCAGGGTGCCCCTCTAGCCTTTTTCGGCGTGCCTATAATGGACGCAAGATACTTGATTGAAAAACTACGCCAAAACGGCATGAGATACATGGCCTACACTCTCGGAAATATCCGTATGGGTTTTCCGAGGCTCCGGAGTGTTACTAGGTATGGAAGATACGGTTGCGGCCGCCGGACGACCGGCTACACGAGATACTTACGAAACGGTTGCGGCCGCCGGATGACCGGCTACACTAAATACTGAGAAATGGTGACGTAACGGGAAAAATTAAAAGACTTAATACTTTTTACGTATTTATTTATTTATTTATTCATGTCTTTAATTTATGCATTTAAACTTATGTCTTGAATTTTATAATATGTTAGATTATCATTTATGAATTTAAATGCATGTCCAAGTACACAATTAAATTATTAATTTTAAATTTTAATTGGTAGATGAATTGTTGTATGCATGTTTAGGAGAAAATTTAATTATTTAATTAAACCCCTTTATTGTTATGTTAGGATCGACTTACTCAGTATTTTATAATACTGATAAAATGTTGTTTTCCTTTTTCTTTCACAGTACGAAGATAATGCATAGCATGTGCATTGGGGGATGGAATTATTAAACATTGAATTTGTCGTTTTTATGATACTGCGTATCGGGCATGTAAAACCCGAGTTTTGCCCATGTCGGCCTATTTTATTATTTCCGCTGCGACTTATTATTACTACTATTATGTGTGGATGATACTTCTATTATTTTTAAATAAATTCCGGACTTGTTTTAAAAACTCTTTGCAATACCTATAGCCTTGCATCTCTTTAGTAAGCTCGGAGAATCCGTGTCTTGCTAGGGAGGTGTGGCGGTGACATCCCGGCCTGGGTTATCAAATCCGGGGTGTTACAAGTTGGTATCAGAGCCCGAAATATTTTAAAACTACTATTATTATTTTTAAACCATTATTTTAAACTAAGTATTTTTAAATTTATTTTTTTAAGACTACTAGTATTATTATTTTTAGCCCAAAATTTGAGCCCAAAATTTTCTATCTACTTAGTATAATATTTTGAACCCAAAAGATTAATTACTTTGACCCAAATTTTTTTTTATGATAAGCCCAATCATTTTGGCCCAAATGCCCATGTTTTAATACTTGAGCCCAAATTATTAAATTTTGGCCAAATATAGAGGCCCAACTTTTATCAATGAATTAAAATTAAAATTATAACACATTAAGTTAATTTTTGTTGGGGGGATTGCATATGCATGCTTCATATAGATTTAAATTCCTGTATATCTTGACTTTGCTTGAAATATGTCTAACTCTAACCTCCCTTGTTGACATTAGATGGCCGAACCCAACGCAAACATGATCAATCTGATGATGAAACTGACTAACGCATACCTCGAGTCCCAACAGCACATCAATCACTTCAAGGCTCGAGTAGGACAACTAGAGGGTAACGTGGCCCATTTGGGACATCTTAGGGAAGTTGACCATCATGAAATAACCCAACTCAAGGCCCAAGTCGTCGAACTTCAAACCCAAGTGGTTGCACTTCAAAACAAGGATAACGAACTGATGATGCAAGTAGGGCACTTAGGAATGGAACTGATGAGCCTAGCTGATGACGTATTTCCTCAGAGCCCCGAGCCTGTTGGAACACCCATCCACATTGACGTATCGAGCGATGAGGAAGATCCCATCGAGGATGCACCTACGTATTCACTCTAGACTTAGAAAGCCATACCGATGCACTATTATTTATTTCCCTTTCCGAAACTATTGTCAGCACTACTATTTCCGTTTCCATTGCTTGTAATCAAATAAAAATAAATAAAAAAAGTTTTCCATTGAATAATAAATTTACAACCATTTATTTTATATACAAGTATATTTAAATTATTCCTTACATTTTATTATTTCTCTTCAATTACCTTGTTGAAACTCAATCAAACAAATGAACAAAGTAATAATAAATAAACAACATAAATGTATATACATATGTATATATATACTAGTGGGAAATCTGTGCGATGCACAGCGGAAAAGGGATGTACAACTGCCGATGGAAAAAGGAAAAAATAATTATAAGTAAGTGTATGTGAGTTCCTATCTACAACAATTTGTTTCCAGAGGATTTACCAAGAACATATAGCTTATTTATATTCCTGTACTTTTCTTCATGACCACCGAGATTATCAGTATCATCCTTCATGCAAAATGAACTAACTAAGGTCAAAGACAACAACAGAACATATCTCTACGATCAATTCAAACCCATGAAAACATTAATGCAGATGAACTATACATGTGTAGGGAATGTAATACTGGTAAGAAAACAGTAATACAAATGAATAAATCACCACATAAGAAAGCAGTAATGCCCAAGGAGTTGGAGAGAATATGCCAAAAGACATACTGTAACAAATTAAACATCATTGATATGTACAAGGGGCACAATGAGCTAGGGAAATATGGCAAAAGCCATAAAAAAAGAAATCAAACATGATCAATTTGGAACAAAGTAACGCGACTAATACCAAGGCAAATACAGAATCAGGGAAAAGCATTTTAGGATTTTAGGAGCATGAGAGGGACATCACCCTGGAATTAAAAAAACAATATTTAGAGGACTACTGGAACAAATTCCACAAATAATACAGGTCGAGGAGAATGACTAACCAAAGAAGCCGGTGCCTCTTGAGAAACTCTCCAGTCACCAATTAAATCACATTATTTAAAACCATTTTGAAATTAATTTAAATTTTTAAAAATGAGAGAATTATACGCACAGGTAAACCAACTGTTCAAGAGATCCAAGAGATGGTAGGGAATGAAGTTCACGTTTGTAAAAGTTTGGAACTGCTTTCTTATAGTATAGAGAGATAAAGCCTCAAATCAGATTATTTTCCCGCTTGATGGTGTTATCCTAAGTAGATTTGCAAGTTGATAGATAAAGATGAATCTAAACAGTCCACAATATCAACTTCCCTAAGCCAGAAAAAAGGGCACGAGCACTTTTTAAGAATCACCCATCTCTTTGAATGGCTTCTAAATGTTGTATTACCTGCAAACTAACATTGACTTCTCCCAGAGTCGCCATAAGCATAGCAATATCAGCTTCCCGAGCAGCTATCGACTGGTGTAGAAGAGCCCTCGCATTTGCAGCCTCTTCAACCTTTCTACGGTAGATTCCTAAGCATTCTTGCTCAAGATCCATTAGCATCTTGTCTTTATCAGCTACAGCCTCCCAAATTTCAGTCCATAATTGCTGCTGAAACAAACAAAACTTGAACTTAGTCATTAATCACAACATAGTAGCAGTGTTTCAGACAAAACAAATTATCAAGTTGACCATTTACCACTTCGACCAAATAAAAACCCAGTACAAACACAAACAACACATGGATAACAATGGACACCAAAGTTTCGGAATCAACCATCCTTCTGGTAAAAATTTACCCTTACCAAAGGGTAACAAATTTTGCCAAAGAAAACAAATTCAAAACATCAAATCCAGGCAACAAATGAACTGATAAACCGTCTTCCATATCTAAACTGAGCACTAACCAAAATCCCATAATTTTGTAAAGAAAATTTGTGAACCCTACTCGAAATTGAACAAGAAGAAAAATCTTCTGCTCCAAAAAAGATATAAATTGATGAACAAAAATCTCAAAAAAACCAACAAGGGAGAACATGTACTTAAGTTAACAGCAGAAACCTGAAGCTCTTTGAGCAAAGCATTACAACTCTTGTTGGTATGAAGTCCACCAGAATTACTCCCAAGAGCAATCATCATTTCCAGTAATGATTCACTCTCTCCTGAACACCTTAATATAATTGAAGAAAAAAGGCAAAAAATCCCACCAAAAAACTAACGAAAATGATAACGAATGCTGGGCAAACCTTTTGGAGAATTAACAAAGGAATGATGAGAAATGGAGGATTAAAGTTTAGTGGAAAAAAGATATTGCTGTTGCGGTTTAAAAAAAAAAAAAAAAAAGAGAAAAATTTGAGTCGCTAGCCGCTTGCCTCTTTTCTGGTAGCAGAATCAACAAGGATTCCAAATGGAATCATCATGTGATCACTCATTGCGTGGAGGAGGCGAAAAGCTTTGTAAGATCTTGGCCCTTTGCCATCCCAATAACACCAGTATCCAATGTTGGGTCGTCTTCTAGGCCGAAGAGATTTGTTAGCCATCGGGACCAGCTTCCAATCTACAAGGCCATTAACAGAATTAAAAGCCTCGAACAAAATAGCATAATGAATTAATGATTTGTGTATTTCAAGCTTATGTTTGCGTCAAGTAAATTTGTAAACATCCAGTACAAGAATATGACCAACAGGTTATAAGTTCTTAGGCTTTTTCTTTTTTTTTTTTTTTTTTTTACTGTTTTATGATTTTTAAGCATTTCTCGAATATGACATCTAAGCAAGCTAAAACTCTATGGCCTAATATATATCTCGTGACCTACTATTTTCCAAGCCACATAAGCAAATATACTAACTATAGTCATGAGACATGAGCTGTAAAAATGCTTGACATATCTTGAGTTGTGCTCGGTCTATCGTACACTCAATGGCGGGGTAACTGTTACGCGGATTACATAATTCAAGAGCATATCGGATTATAGACCAGAGCAAAAACCATAAGCATCTACAGATCATAAGAAACTAAAACATCTGAATTAGCCATAATGTCCAGATATTATTGATGGTCAACACGAAACCATACCGTAAATTTCTTTTTCTATTACTTACAGCATTTTTGAACTGTGCACCAGCCGTGAAGCTGGATTTTCCAGGGGGAACCGGGAGGACATTAGCATCACTGATGGGATCAGAAACAGGATTAGTTGGCATTTCTTCAGCGGATTCACGTAGAATAGCATTGAACATAGCCACATCCAATCTGTTCACTAACTGCTCCATCACCTGAGAAAAAATAAACCATACTCATATATGATTCCTCATCAACAATCCAAGATGTGATAAGCAAAACATGCATGCATGCAGTTTCAATATTTCTTTCTTGACCATATGACATTCAATCAATTATATTGTGAGTTTTTCTCCAGTTGAGGGGCTGGTTAGGGAATGGGAGTGTACCAATATAAATATCAAAGACAAGCAGCCACACTCATGTCCTGCAGCACGAAGTGGGCAAAGCCTTTCGCAAGCATCCTTGAATGCTTTCTTCCACAACTCCATGGATGTATTTTCATGCTCATGATTTCCCAAACTACATCTTTTTCCATTGGTTTTCTTCGTACCCGAGCCTTTCTTTCTGGAACCACCCTTTCCAGCTCTCGGCTGCCTATGCATATGTGGAGTAAAACTCTACAGAGAATAAACGAGAAGAAATTTTCATCAATTGTTCCAAGGTCTGTGTAACTAAAACAGAATGACACTGGCAATCAAAAACCTAAGAATCACCTGCCACCATAAAGACTCGATGATTCGTGTAAAGAGCCAAGATTCAACTTTTTCCAATGCAATAATGAATGTCATGACATCCTCCCAGTCATCTACTTCCACTAACTGGCTTTGTTGTCCCTCGGTTGGTTGGCTTCCGGCCAATTCATGTCCTGCTCCATTGGAGTGTGGCAATTCTGTGGCAGTCTGAGTAATAATGGCCGTCAACATAATTGAATTTGACAGCCAGAAGGTCAACCTGCAAAATAATAATGACAATTTTTTATAATTTGTATGATGGAATTTCTTGAATGAAAGAGATTCAAGCCAATTTGATTTGGAATTCGGAACCTACCTTGGAACATCATTTGCACATGCTTTTGAAACCAGAACCAACCCTGATACTGCAGCTCGTGCTGCACTTGCCCCTTTGGATTGAGGACCATCTCTGGTAGCATTGGTATAAAATCTGGCCAGTCGCCGAGCTGGAGCATGAACTTTGTTTGCAGAACCTGAATGCTCAGCAACTATATACAAGCTCACCTCTATTGCCGCTGCTTCTTTCAGTTCTTCCTCCAGCATCTCAACTCTAATTTTCCACTCATTGCTATTGGAAAGATCACTTTGGGGTTCTTTCCTCGCACTTTCGGCAAGAGGTTTACCTTTGTTCTTCGATCCATTTGGTATATCTAGGGCTCTGGGTTTTCCCACGTTGTAGAGATCAGATTGAAGCCCTGAGCCTCCAAGTGAACCATTTATCTGGAAAGACTGTGCATGCTTTAAGATTGCTTTGTTGCTGTGGGATGGAGGGATTGATGGTCCTTTTCTATCAGGAACAAGAGTTTCACTCCTTTTCATAACCTTCATTTGTGATGCGGCTTCTGACAACTGCTGAAACAACACTTTATCTTCCAAATACTTTGCATCTTCTGAAGAACGTGAGTATCCAGAGTTGATGCTTCAGGTGTATATCTTTTGAAGGTTTATCTCCTGCACTTCGATGGTTTTTTCTTTTAGTTTGATGTTGGATGTTGGAAATTGCATCATTAGCATAACTCTCGCCTGAAGAGCTTGACACGATGCTGTTAAAGTTCCCAATAACATCTCCGAAATTTAAGGTTGATGGAGAAGACCTAATGAAGGAGCTGCTGACAGAAGTCTGCTGAACATGTGACATGCTTCGCTGGGAAAACTTGGACAGATTACCATGGCCACTTACTGTATTCCTCCAAGTGTCTGGTGATGCATCACTACATGATGATGGTAAGTTTCTACTCTGCCCTCAACTTGCAAATTCATTCTGCTTCAACAACAAATTATCACAAAATATAGGTCATATGACATTATGTTTTCCAATAAGCTAAGACAAATGATTAAACTTGATCCCCCAACTTTCAAGACATGGAAAATTAGTGGATACCTTCACATACCTTCTCGTTCAGAGATGGAGATGCTGATGCAGAAGCAGCCTTAAAGGTTAATGAACCAGTAGCCCTCAAAGATAGAAAGCGAAAAAAGTGAATTTACAGCATTGTGTATGTTCTAGTGATATGTGATAATTAGTCTTCAAGATCTTTCGGTGTAATTTATAATTATCAAGGATACAGTATAAGGTAGTTGGGTAAGATGAGTGAATACCATAGATTGTCTGCAATGTTGTCACTGTTCCCATTTTATACGACAGAATACAATTCCCAGTTCCCATTTTATACGACAGAATACAATTCCCAGGGCCACATTCCGGACCTGCAAATACAAGAACAAAAAAAATTAAGGGAAACCATATTCAACTCCATTATTTAAATCCGATTTTCAAGATTGGGTTCTTTATCATTTATCATCTCACCTCATCAAACACCAGATTAATAGATCTTAATGATAGTAGGAGGGTAACAATTACTTCGGCCACCGGGACACCAAGATTTGCTAAAGGGAGAATGAACCACTGCAAAGCAAATGCAAGCTGCCCTGGCGTCGTGGTTGTTAAGCAAAGGCTTGCACTTTGGAAGATCTTTCAAACGGAGAAACAAAAGCTCGTTCAGAAATATTATGCCCAATATTCTATAATGATAAATAGAGTAAAATCATCACAGCCATACAAGGTTCGCAGTACTACACACATTAACAGTCCTAAAAAAGACCTCTTGTAAGATATCTAGATTTTGATAATTACTCAAGTACCATTTTTATCTAAATTCAGTTTAAAACACAGTTACACCTATTTACATAAATATTCCCAATTTCCCACAAGTAGGCATTGATCTACAGCCAATAATACCATTATATAGAAAAATAATCAAATTAAAAAATATATATATCCATTTTTCTCTCTTTTTAGTTTTTACCATCCTCAATATGGGTTATAGTTTTTGCACAAAATACATCCATATAAAGTGCTAGTTGTTATTGTGCTCATAGGGATGGCAGTTGGCATGTGAATCAGCAACTTTTTCCTAGAGGTTGGATCAATCCCATGAACAGGGCGTTCAATAATCTAAAAATTTAAAGCACACTAACAGTGAATGTTAAACAAGCTGCAGTCATAGCAGCCGATAAGGCTTTTCTTGTGAGCTGTAATGGCCCCAGCTTTATCAACACATATTTATATCCTTCAAATGTTGTGGGAAGAACTCGTAACCCAGTCAATGAAGATGGTAGGCTTCTTAACGCAAGAGGGAAAGCGCACTATCCGTACTCAACCCCAACAAAAGAAACAAGATACCACACAATAAAGTTACTCTTCCCAATTGATCCTACAAAAACATTAATCATATATTGAGGAAATTTCCCTGCAAAAAAATGAGAACAATCACTTGCCCTACTGAACAATATATGTTGTGCGTGTTAAGAAGAGAGGAAAAGGGAAACACAGATACTAATTTCTCCTTTATTGTAGGTATGCTAAATAATTCGCCACAATTTGTAATTCCAACATTACCTTCCAAACCTCAGTAGGTTGGATCCATATGGACAACAATGCTAGATAGACAACAACTCCCACTCGCATTGTGATATCAGATTTAGCTGGTAAAATTACCAATGCAAGCAGCCATGCCTACAATATAAATAAATTAAAAAATATATATATAATATTTTTGAAAAAAAGAAAAAAGAATTATAATACATTTGACATTCATAACACAAATATATGGACAGGTTTTACATAGCCTTTATAGATTACTTCATCATGTTGGCCCTTGATGTTCAAACAAGTGACAAAAACATTATACTGGAGTTTTACCACATCCATTTAAGTTAAACATACGTATGTAGACAGTTCCGCAATATGAACCAAAAAATAAATAAACTCCCAAAAGATCAATGTCAAATCCCCAAATGTTCATTGCAAAATAGTATACACTACGCAATTGAGGAAAATAAAAATAGAAATAAGGTTATTTCCATACAGAACACTGACACAAAACCACAAAAGAAGAAAAAGAGAACATAAAACAAATTAGAAAACAACTAATCAATCAAAGAAAGCCCTAATTAATTTCCAAGAAGGTAATGAGCTGGGGCTATCCCTTTGAACTGGCTCGAGGCTAAAGGCCAGGGCTGGCTGAACTGTGATGGTAGAAATCTTCTTGAAGGTCATTGGAACATCAACTTGTATCATATCTTCCAACAGTCCATACTCTGCAAGATTTAATGCTGCTGTTCCCAGGAACTCACAACTTCATTCATGAATAAAAATTAAAAGCCTCGAAAATCACAAGCGGTTGAACAAACCCTCCCACCTCTCTCAAAATAAAGCCTCGAAAACAGATCCTCAACAGAGGATCACGTAAACTTCACGAAAATACCTTTTACATCACAATGCAAATAAACAAATAAGAAAAAATGGCGTCCAAGAGAATTTAACGAAAAACTGACTTCAATGAGAAAGGCAATAATAATAAGAACAAAAATAAGAATATCACCTAGATTATGCGTTACGGTAGACAAATGCAAACATGGAGAATCGGAAACCAAAAAGGATGGAGAATTAGGAAATCAAAATGGAAAAATTGAAAATCCTAGCGGAGGACAAGACCACAGGAATTGAAGCCCTTCCAATTTCCCAAAGGCTCACAAAACGGAGGGGATGAAAGTGAACATGGAGGGAAGTAAAAGGGAGGGGGCGAAAGTGATTCGGTTGAGGGAAAAGGAGAAATCTTTTCAAGGTAGGGGGTGAAAACGGAGGTGGTTCATACACAATGAAAACCAAATGAATAAGAAAAGGCACATGGATCCAATTTCCTTATTCAGCCTCCGGTGTTTGATTCAATTTAGCACCAACAGTAAACCAAACTCAGGCATAATTACCTTAGTTTTACATGACGATTCAACATAGTGAAAGTATAAAACGAAATCAGAGGTCCAGGAACCGAACGTCACGGAATACAACCTGGTACTTTGAATACAATCTGTGAATGCGGGCGTGGATCTAGGGCATCTTCTACGGTTCACAACCAAACCAACGTATGGACAATAGCAGCTAAAAAATGAAATCAACAAGGATGCAGTAGAAAAATGAAATCAACAAGGATATTTACAACATAGCTGGGGCATCGACCTGGCAGATGAATGGGGGAGCGACCCGAAGCCCTAATTCCATTGTACGCCCAAATTCCTTTGAAACCCGAAGCATCTCCTCCACCACCGAGCCGCCCATCCCGCTGACCCCGTGGACACTGTCACATACCCGCAATTTCGTGAGGGGAGGCCACAAATTTCATAATACCATCAATTAAGTCATACGAATGCAAAATGTGCCCAAGGGGATTAACAGAGAATGGTTCAAGAGGAATTAGAAACCAAGAAATTGCAATGGTACCTGTAAAAATCCCTTCGAGCCCAAGGGAGAGGAAGAGAGTGGCGAGAGGGTAGAAGTGCGTTGGTAGTCACGAGCTTCCGAAATTGGATATGGAAGCACTGTAAAAGGTTAGTGGTGAGGCCGAAGTTGAGGCCAGCGATTGTATGTGACCAAGGGCAGGTCGGCGTTGGCAGCTTTCTAGGGCAACGTCGAGTGAAAGCAGGGTATCAACGTCGAGCGAAAGCAGGGAGAAGGCGGCCCAGGCGGCGGATCCAACAAGAGATGGAGCGGCGGTCCCGGAAGCAAATACGAAGCGGCGGCGCTGCTCCCTTGCGTAGGGACAAGCGAACGAGGGTTTGGAAAAGCAAGCGGATTGTGAAGAAATTTTAGCTTCTCGGAGACAAATGGCCAGGTGAGGAATGAAATTGGAAAAACGGGTGGAACCCGACCTATGATTAGAAATGGAGCAATGAATCGGACGGACAGGAATTTAATCAGAGGTCTCATCCAACGGCCAGAAACAAAATTCAGCATGGGTGATTGGGAGCTCTCCCGCTTATAAGATATATATAATAGATATTATATAGAGATAAAAATCAAACAAGGGAATCTCCAACCCTAAACCCTGAAACCCTAGACCCTAGACCCTAGGGTCTCATGAAAAAAAAAGAAACCTGAACAGGTTACTGTTCACGCCCAAAAAAAAAGAAGAGAAAACGAACACAAACGAAAACGAAAAACAAAACAGCAAGTAGTAAACAACCTCCAACAACAAATAGTACACTAAACTCCAAACAACCTCTACTAACATGTTCCAGAAGATTAATACCTGTTAATACAATCCTTTATTCAAATCACTTTGCAAGTATTATATAATACTTCAACAAGAAATCTAAAATCTCTTGTTCTTGCAACAGCATGGCACCGAGAGGAAGACCACGCGACCAGCCCTTTACTCCCAATACCAACGAAACACCTGGGCAACAAGAAAGAAATAGGGTAAAGTGCTTACTGGCTTGAGATCTTGCTTGATTAAAGTTTGGCAACTGAATTCTTTCATAGTTAAATCATGCCCCTTGTCAAAAGGAGCTTTGCTGCTTATGGCTTCCACCGAGACGGGGCATGAATCAGTTATCCAATAGTGGGCAAATGCATTCTTGGAGCCTGCTCAAACCCAAAAAAATAAATAAATTGAAGGTACAGATCAGCATGACAGACAAGAAGGCAGGAGATAAAAAAATAAAATTAAAAAAGAAAGGCAGGCAACCATCATAGAACAAGTCCAAAAACCAAAACATACTCTCACTGTAATGAAGAAACCGATCCCAGGATTTCTTTGGGAAAAAACCAGGGCTAACATAGGAACTCACTTTCGCCGCCCCCATGAGGTTTTCTGACAGGAGCAGAAGAACGAAACAGGACTTTGGGAAGTGCTGACAAAATCTCATAATACAATATTCATGGACTGAGAAAATTGCACTCAATGCTTAATAATATGTAGATTTGATGACTGCAAGCCAATTTAGAATAAAAAATACAAATAGTTACAGATGAGTTATGAACAATTCCATCATCAATACCTCAATGTTTGCTGAAGTATAGCTAATAACTTCACAATAAATTTTTATGTAAATATCAAAAGAAGGTATTAACTTTTCACACAAGACATGAACTGTTCCAGGCTTACACTGAATCTTCTCAAATGCACTGATACCAAAGCCACCAGGAAACTTGCCTTGGGCACCTTGCCACAATTGAAAATTGCCATAAGGCAGATGCAGCGTAACAAATATCCTTCATTGTAGATGTCAGATAGGAGTAACGTTCTATCTGTGTCATTCATTACCTGCAATAAAAATTGCCTCCGCATCATCCCTCCTCAGGCCAATGTAGTGTTTTCTTGGAAGCTGTACAACACAAAGAAAGAAGAATACAGAGGGCTTAGGCAACCACCAAAACCTATCCCTATTGCTTCACGCAGTGATAACCATGTTAAATGTCGTAAATATTCTAACAATTTAATCACTTCTCCCCTATATACGGTACCAAATTTCGAATTGCAAAATTGAAAGCCACATATGGCAACTAACACACTTGACATTAAGGGATAGCCTGTCCAAATCCTCCACATTTCTAATATCACCCAACAATTACGGAGCTCCAAAATTCTATTGAAATACAAAAACCATTCGTTAAAGGAGACGTGACCAGAATGAAACGTGCAACTGCATCACAAACAAAAATGTTAGAAACTGAATTCAGCAGCATCACAACTACAAGAATTGAAACTGAGTTAACAAGTTTTCCATTTATAAGATATTACCTTCTAATGGGGAAGCAACAACTACATGAATCCCTTGGAGCAGCGAGGAGGAAGCAATGACCGAGGAGTTTTATTCGATGCCATGAGTTCCTTAAACAACATCAATGGTCCTCAAGAATGCATCCTTGAAATTCCAGAACCGTCAGCAAATTTGCTTCCGTCGGTCTTGAGCTCAAAATGAGTGCACAACGAAATTATAAGCAGGCATGGAAGATTTTGATCAAACCTAACAAAATCAAACACAAATTTCAACAGCAGATCGTGGAACACATACTCTGCAAAACATGCCCTAACTGGTACGAAATTTGACCACCCAAACCAATGTAAGAAACAAATACCTTGATAGAGACAATTTTTGAGCATCTTATCCAAAATGACTAAACAAGTAGGGTCATCATCCACAACGAGCACTCTCAGACCAGCTGGAAAGTGGTCTGAAACTCCACCACGCAACCACAAAGCACTCAAACTTGTGAAAGACAAGGGTTTCAATCCAAGCTTCATTTTTTTTCCTTTGTTGCCCTCTTCATACTGATTGAATATTTGTTTCCAAGCAACGAAACCCTGAAGCAGAATATGTTAAAAAGCACGAATAATGAACTTCAAGTAAACTCACAACTATGTAGCAAATGGGGAACTGTAATATTGAAAAGCAGAATACAGATGGGGTTTCAGGAAAGTGAATCTATACAACACTACATTCACGGAACATTAAGTAATCTTCAAGAATATCCAGCAGTCTTGTCATCTACATTGTGCAAATATATGTCAATAAAATATAGGTGAAGGCTTTGCAATTGTTAATCCAGAATAATGTAGCAAAGAGAGTAATTAAATAAGGGACCTCTGGAAATATCAGAACCCTTGAATCTGTTCCATCAATTTTGGAAGCAATTTGTCCAGAAACTTTCCAATATGTGCATGTCTTTTAATGATGAAAAATGAGAAGAAAAAGTCCAACCAACTCACAGGACATGCATGCATTAAAGCACCTTCAAAGAACGTACCTCTATTACCATAACTGTGAGCCAATTTGTTAATCAAGATGCATAAGCAAATGAATATCCAATTAGAAACTTATACATCACTAATCGAAACAAGAAAAAAACTTTCTGCATGAGGGTGTTGTGTCTTTGACCCTAATAGTTTATAAATGTTAGAATTTAGTAGAAATAGAAACCTTACTCACCATTATATGTCAAGGCCAAACAGAAACTTTCCAATACGTTCATGTCTTTTAATGATGAAAAATGAGAAGAAAAAGTCCAACCAACTCACAGGACATGCATGCATTAAAGCACCTTCAGAGAACGTACCTATATTACCATAACTGTGAGCCAATTTGTTAATAAGAGCAGTTTTTCCACTACCCGGCGGACTATAAAGAAGCACAGGCCACCTCTGAGTCACAGCTAAGGAGACCATCTCAAAACGTTTTGTCATGGCAGGCGTCAAGAAGAAAGGATCAGGATTCCTGCAGAAAAACAACCATAAAGAATAAGGCATACCTTCTGACAACCAATCTCTTTTCACACCAAAGTTGACAGCAAGAGAAAGGTCAATGAACACCATAGTCCATAAAAAAATAAATAATATACTCCTAATAAAATCATGCATGTATGTCAACAAACATGCAGAAATAATGAATCCTATAATCGAAAACTGACAAATAAGGATGCTCAAATGGAGTAATTTCCTAATTCAGTTACACAGATCCAACCTTGTAATTTCAATGTCAATCAGATTTCAATGTCAATCGGATTCATAAAGCAAGACCAGTCCCAGAGCACAGTGAAAAGCTTTTGCTCCAATGAGAGAAAACGATAAGATATCCGAGCAACATTTAACAACCGATTTGATTCCTAAAAATATAAGAATAATTAATTCAAATGTTGGATCAGTTTTCTTCAATACCACTTGAAAATAAAAAATAAATGCATTACGAACATTGAATAAAAACAAATGTTAGCTTAGATAATTCAAAATAATCAGAAAGTGATTTTCATAATATTATCCTTTTGAACGGACAAGAAGCGGATTTATAATAATTCAAATAAGTGTAAATACAAGTTAGCAGCAACAGCCACACTCCCATGTAGTGAAAATAATGAAAATATAGGTAACGGAAGTGAATAATTACCTGAGGATATGATATTATGCTTTCAATTAAACGCCAACTGCTGGCCAATAGTTCCCGCCATCAAAGAAATTTCTTTAAGCTAAAGTCAAAATATTTGAATGTGTATAATCTCAACCACTGCCATATCAACCGGAAGAAACCAAATTAGAAAGTTAACATCGGAATGTCGCGAATAGAATCATGTAACAATTTGCCTGGTTATCATCCGAATAAAGGGAGCATATAAACATAAATGGACTAATGAGGGAGGGGAGAGGGACCTGCTATACTGAAATATGTTGGTGGCAGGAAGTTTTTGACCAAATATAGTCAATCTTTTATACTGATTCATACTACAGCTAAAATTTTAAGAACCATTCGGCATGTTGTAAACAATTGAAGGATCTGATAGGTGTTAAGAGATGACGGTGTGTTGTGCTGACCTAACAAGTTGCTCACCAGAAGCCTGAATGCACGAGTAAGTTTAATCAATAGAACATTCAATGAGAAGAGAAGGGATACACACACTTGTGCAGTATTTACAGAAAGGAAATGGTACTTTCTCTTTTTGGAGCTTGAAGTATATAATTTTCCCGTGCTTTCTTGATTGCTTTCATAAAATAAGTTTGGTAATGAAAACACAATATAAAATCGATTACGTACCTTTCAAGGTTAAGAACATGGGTTAGATACAACAATGAACCTCTGGAACCCAAATAATTTTCTGGCATCCTTATCAAAAGAGTGAGCAAGGACAAACATGTCTCAAACCCAACATTTTGTTTACTACAAATTTCAGCAGGAGCTCTTTTTCGTTTGATCCAAGGTTGCCCATCAGATAATACTTCAAACATCAACATTACCTCAACCCAATCAGGAGATATCCCTAAATCCTCAGCAGATGTAGCAAATAGAGGTGATGCTGACTTCCGCAGAATCTTGCAAAACCTTGGTGCCATATATCTCCAAATGAACTGAAATAAATTTCAGCAACAAAGGAAAAACCACCAGCTGATAGTAAGAACAAGAGATGACAAATAAAATGAGATTACACATGTAATAGTAGGTCCGATGATTTAAAGATCCAGTTAAGCAGTTATATAATTTTTCAAACATTAAGAACTTATATGAAACCTCTTCTTGTCCTAAAACACTTAAATTTTGACATAACGAACATCTGTTTTCCTCAATAGTTTCCCTGAAAAAAGGAGTAATTCTATACCATTGTCAGCTAAACCAACAACTGGGTTATAAACAAAGAGAAGTTATAGTTATTCAGCAATTCCCAGTCCCAAGGTTCCTCTTTGCAAATTCTAGGCCACTTTTTCCCAGCTAATACCCTTTTTGTGTATACCAAAATAAAACAACTCTTCAGATGAATAGATTGACAGGCTTGTTTTTACCAGTTAGACTACCTGAACTTGCATTATTAATTCTTACTAAATACTAATAAATTTAAATAGTATCTGTACTCTAATTGACTAATTCTTATGAATCAGCTAAAACAACCCTATCAATTTAGGACAGCTTAGATAGCCTTTACAAATTAACATTTCAAAATTCAAACAAAAATGTAACTTATGTGAAGATCTAGTTAAACAAAAAAGTTTTAGTAGAGAACTAACCCTGCCACAAGTTCAAGAAGTTGTGGGTAAAGCTCTGATTCGCGCAAATTGATAATCTCCGCAGAGATTGCCTCAATTGCCTGAACAGAAACCATCATCTGAGATTCCAATCTTTCAGCTTCCTTTCTGGCCTTGTCAGTTTTCATGTAATCAGCATCCTTCATTTCAAGCTTATTGAGAGTTGCTGCCCTTTTCTCATGCTCTGATTTAAGACTCTCAGCATTCTTCAATGACCGCAAAAAGAACATAGAAGTATATACTGTGCACCGGAAGCTCTCCAAAGAAACTATGATATACACAGAAGTGTATTGTTTAAAAATTTGTGATTCTCTGACTCCATAAAATAAATTTCAGTAACTATAACTTACCTGAGGATAATTATAATTTGCCATAACACAAAATGAAGAACAGAACTGATTAAAAAGAGTCAATTACAATGAAGGAACAAGCTTGGCATCATAATTGGAATACCTTAACCTCCCGATAAAGTTTCTCCTCCCATGTGCATAACCTCTCAACAGTCGAACGATGAGTGGGATTGCTATCTGCAGCCAGGCAATCTACTTTCTTTTCTGTAGAATAATCTTCACAGAACTTCCCAAATGCATTCCATTTTGCAATGCTTGCGCCCCAAGTCCACAATAGTGGCTTTGTACCACAATTCTTACCTGCACAAACAAATTCAAGACTAATATATATAAGTCAAAATACTCAGTCTTACCTGCACAATAACTGGAATGTTTTATTGCACACAGTTCAACTGATTAATGCATCGAACATTAAATGCATTGGGCCAATTGCAGAACGAAAATGAAAAGAAAAATTAAAATGCAAAATAGAAATCATTCCATGCTGTTAGTGTTAGCAACTAACTATACTGCTGCTTTTTTCTATATGGCTTTATTTTCAATTATACATGTTCCACCGTAGCACAATCAAATTTGGAATCGATAAATCAGTAAGGGACCACATCCATTATCAGAATTTCACCTTAGTTGTTACTTTTCCTTGTAGAAAACCCTATATTTCTTCCAAACTCAGAATCCACACCTTAATTATTTTGAATTATAGGATTGCGACTTCACAAAGAATCAGGCCAATGAGTTATATGTCAGGTATGGTGTGATTGATACATAAATATTGCTCTTAATTTGTAAGCATAGATGATTCGTTGTCTATGGCACACAAAAACACGTAGAGAAACTACACAACCAGAGTGATCGAACTCAAAAGTCAAAACTAACCTATACCAAAATCCAAACTTCTATCTGGAAACGCACATCAATATAAAGACCAGCTATCAGCATCTCCCCGCACTTTTGGAAGCAATGACAAGCCATAAATAAGCTTCTACAAATCAAAACAAAAGCAAATGAGCACGACTGTTAGTCAAAGATATAAATGCCAACAAAAATTGAGAATTCTCACATGCAACAAACCGGAACTGCATTCTCCTGAGAAGAGCTTCAAGACAATAGCATCTTCAACCTGCCAATGAAAATGTGCTTTAGTGCGTGTTTAGTTGTTTGCTCTTGAACACTACATAATCAATAAGATCAATTACATACATTATTATAATGTTGTTGGACTGATAATGGAAAGAAATTCATCATGGTGCATATCAGGCTCACAGCTTCTTCCTGCAAATTGAACATTGCAGAAAACAGAAAATAACCAAATTTGCAATGATGAATGCAGAAGTTAACGCCAAGTAAAAATAGTTTCACAGGCAGAGTTGTAACTTCATGAAACAAAGACAAAGGTGATCACAAAATATGAAAAACAGACTATCTGTAATATAAGGCAAGGATAAGGATGTTTGAACTACACCTTTACCCACCGATGCTTGAAGCATTGTTGTCGTATACGAAATTAAAGTAACACATAAAAATGTAAACCCATAGTGCAGAAACGGAGACAATAGCTTAAAAAAATCAAGGAACAACAATATCATGATTCACCAACCATCACGGCAGTAGAGCTGTCCTCATTCAACAACTTCAATGCCACTGGGATAATTCTTGCCGCATGTGATGTTGCATCCTTCTTTGCATTTGAAAAAGTGCTCAGCCTAATTAACAATAAAGTAGGGAAAAAATGAAAAATGAGAATACAGATTATAATCTGGTAACCTCAGGAGTAATATCAATAGCTTAACAAACCAAAAAGAAGCTTCAGAGTTGGGATGCGGAAGTTGAACAATTTTGTCACCATTTGACTCTTCACATAGGCCATGCTCAGCAACAAGTCAATTTTCACTCAAACTTTCCAAGGTTTTACGATAGCCAACAGGGATCACACATTTGCTAGAAACCAAGTTCAGGAATTGGAATCATGCTCTTTCTAAAGCACCTTTTATTACTTGGAACCACTCACATAATGAAAGAGTTCAACAACCGTCAAGCATTCGTGTCTCATTCGTGTCCCATCATGCCTAAACTTGAAAAGTATTGAGAAAACCTCTGCTTTTTGATCCCCGAACTGCTTTTCTCTAAAAAGAAGGAAAACAAAAGAAATTAGGGTTTAAAGGGAAGGCTAGAGCAGCGAGGGCGGGGCAGGGCCGAAGAGAATGAGGCGATCATTACGTTTTTCCCGGACTCAAGCTGCGGTACAATCTGTTTACTTACACAATTAGCATCTCAGTAGCTTGCATAAGCATATAATTACAGAGGAGAGGGGAATTTTTATCCTTACAAATTCTTTAAATTAAGCAACAGCTCTCTCGGCACACATTTCCAAACTCTCACCATGTGGTGGAGGTGTGTCAAAACTGCGTCTCCACTCATGTACTTGCTCTTTCCCGTATCTCTCGGCCGTTTCTTGCTTATTAAGACCTTGTAATGCTCCATACCTATATAAAAGGATACGTCAGCACATAAAAGCACACACTATTGCCAAAAGAGGCAGTTTATAAAAGATTTTTCACCGTCATACTAACATTAAACTCTTCGCTGAAAATCCGGCTCCAGATCATTCGATCTTCTAGGATTTTATCCTCTCCCGCAATTCAAACACTGAAACAGAATAAAGCTTTGTATGACTTGATGTTGTGCCATGAAAAGGGTAAACATAGGGTAATAGTTTGACAAAGCTATGCCTAACATAGCATAGCTTCATACCATCAAAGAGACGGAACCAGAAGCAAAATAGATGAGAAATGAGGATATCTTTCGAGAAATTAACAAAAAGCATTATCGAATTACAAAAACAATAACAGAAAGAAGGTTGACTTTGATTCTATCAAAAATCATCAGGAGACTTACAAGGGAAAAATCCTGGGATTCATATAAAATCTGGAGCATTTTTTCGCTCTTCTCATCCAAAGAGAGTCCTCTTTTCTTAGACTGGCAAAGAATTGATTTGGTAGTTAAAACATCCAATGTAAAACAACGCTATAAAGCTTACAACAACCCGAAATCAAAGGGAAACCCAAAAATGCACGAAATCAGATAGAGACGCCCAACATCTTTAAAAAAACGAAATCGGGAAATCCATAAAGCTCGATGACAGGATTCGAGACCTAAAAAGTAACAGTAACATCATCTGCAGAAAAATTCTCACCATTTTGAGCAGATCGCGGCCGTAACAGCTGGAAAGGGCAAGAAAGAAAGATAGTCAACTCCAACAACCAAACCTAAAAAAAATAGGAGCAACATAAGAAAACAAGTGCATGGTCAAAAGCGGTTACCTGGCAGGAGCTGACACAGCACCAAACACGTTCAGTTACCAAGCAGAAAAGTGAAAGAGACCAGGCCAATACACTGAAACCAAACAAGTGAATTCATAGCATATAATTAGCGTCACAAAACCTAAAAAAATCATATTCGAATAACAACAATGATAGAAAAATCACGACCAAACAACCAACAATAAATTTCATAAAGGGCAAGAAAGAAAGATAGTTAGCGCCAACAATTATATAAAGGGCAAGAAAGAAAGATAGTCAACTCCAACAACCAAACCTAAAAAAAATAGGACCAACATAAGAAAACAAGTACATGGTCAATGAACAAACAAAATTGACACACAACATCAACAAATTTCATAACATCCACCACCATAATTTATTATGCATTGAAGGTAAAACCCAACCAAGATAGAACAAAAATCCACACCCGCTAGATATTCCTTCATATAGTAATAACTTTCTAGGCTTGTACGAAATCACAGTGCATTACAGCAACACAACAGAAGAAAACTACGCAGAAAACAGATGCAACAAAATGGAAAACAAGAACAGCAGCTAACAGATCGAACATTTAAAGCCCGAAAGTATAGATAGTAAAAAGTGGAAATTCAAGCAGCGGAATTACAATTGTGAAGCAATTCGGAGAACTTAAATTGACAAATAAACTCCAAAAAGTGGTTCCGGCCACAGAATAAACTCCAAAAACAAGCAGCAGGGATCCGACCTCGTTGGCGTGCGAAGCGGTTCCGGCCACAGAACGGATCAGCTGTGGGAAAGGGCGACGAATGCGTGTTCTTTCTAGGGCACAATTAGCTGAAATAGGGCATAAGCACAAGTAATACGGTAGGAAAATCGAAACCATAAGACAACACAAACAAATCTAACCTGCAGAAGAAGGATCGGCCCACGTAAGGGCACCCAAATTTGTCTTTCTGAATGAGGCGAGACTTGCGCGGATGGGGGGTGCGGCGAAGGACGGCGACGGCGAGGCAACAGCAAAGGCAACGGCGGATGCAAAGGACTTGGGGACAGCGCGGCGGCAGATGTGCGGCGCTACGCAGCGTATGAGAAGGCATTCGCCAATCGGAGCACACGACCCTCCGGTGAGTGCGGCGCTAGGGTTTCGCGAGGCAACGATTTTTAACGTGAAAGGGCGCGCGTCGCAGTGAGGGGAAGAGAAGAATTGCAATCTAAGGAAAAGGTAAAACCCGACCAAGGCCGGCGGAGGATATGCGGCGTAGGCTCGCCGGACGGTAGCGGAGACAAAGAGTGAAAGAAAGGAAGTCGCTCGTAAGGGCGTGCGATTGAGAATAATCGGAAACGAAGCAAGAATGGATAAAACGAACGTGGGCTGAATTTTGATCCGATGGACACCAATCAATTCCAGCTGCAGTGTCCAATCCAACGGCCAAAATTCAATTAAGCACTGAACGGTGGAGATTGAAATCAATTTGGATGAACGGCTGATAATCAAATGGGAGTTTTGGAGCTCCTCTTATAGTATATAAAGAGATAATAGATATTATATAGAGATAAAAATCAAACAAGGGAATCTCCAACCCTAAACCCTGAAACCCTAGACCCTAGACCCTAGGGTCTCATGAAAAAAAAAGAAACCTGAACAGGTTACTGTTCACGCCCAAAAAAAAAAAGAAGAGAAAACGAACACAAACGAAAACGAAAAACAAAACAGCAAGTAGTAAACAACCTCCAACAACAAATAGTACACTAAACTCCAAACAACCTCTACTAACATGTTCCAGAAGATTAATACCTGTTAATACAATCCTTTATTCAAATCACTTTGCAAGTATTATATAATACTTCAACAAGAAATCTAAAATCTCTTGTTCTTGCAACAGCATGGCACCGAGAGGAAGACCACGCGACCAGCCCTTTACTCCCAATACCAACGAAACACCTGGGCAACAAGATATGCCTATACCCAACGAGGGGGTGCACGCTCAAGAGGAGCCAGCAAACCTCATGCCAAACATGGACGCTCGCGTACGCACTTTAGAAGAGATTCTTATTGCGCTAGGGAATGCGCAGTTGAACCAGGGTCAAGCAGTTGCGGCACCTCCACCCGAGGCCCGCATTAACTACCTAGCTATGGTAAACTCGTATCACCCTCTGTGCTACGCTGGCGAAGAGTACCCGGCTAAACTCGAGGAATGGATCCGAACATTCGATAAGCTACTAAACGCTGTGAGGTGCCCGATTGGCGAGAAGGTGCACGTGGCATCATACTACATCGGAGCTGAGGCGGACGAGTGGTGGCGTGCCACGCAGGACAAGTTAATTGAGGACGAAGAACCCTACTCGTGGGAGGAATTCATGGGACTGCACAGGGATCGATTCTATCCCATGAGCACAAAGGCGGCGATGTACGAGGAGTTCCTCTCGCTGAAGCAAGGAGGACAAACGGTACAGGAATACTACGCCCGTTTCAAGGAGTTGGTGCGTTTCGCACCAAGACTCGTGCCGAAAGACGTGGAAAAGGCACAAAAATTTGAAATGGGGCTGAACTTGACCGTACGAGAAGTGATCACCGGCGTCCATTACCCGGACTTGCAGGCGGTGTATGATCGTGCGATAGCTGTCGCAAGGGTGCAACAAATGAAGAGGAAAGTGAGTGGAGAGCCCGGTTGGGTATCTCAGGGACAAGATAAGAGGAATAGGGATAATCGATCCGGTAACAATTCTGGGGGAGACAACTTTCGGGGAGGCCTGAAGAGACCCCCTCCGAACAACAATGGAGGAAATGATGGGAGAGTCTTTTTCCAGGGTAATCCGGTGCCACCATGCCCAAGATGTGGCAAGCCTCATTTGGCTAGAGGATGCCCCCAACAGGGCGCATGCTACCGGTGTGGTCGCAATGGCCACTGGGTGAATGAGTGCCGCACTCGACCGGAAAACATCACCAAGAGGGAAGACTTAGGCACGGGGCCAGCGCAGCCTCGCAATCAAGATGGGCGGAATGGAAACAACCAGGGGTATAGACCCCCTCAAAACTAGAACTTCAACCAAAATCAACGTCCTCCACAAAACCCAAATCAGCAACAAAATCAGAACCCGAACCGGGATCAGCAAGGCAATCAGGGACGTCCAATAGGGCGGTTGAATGTCATCAACGAGGCGGATGTGCCTATGCAAGGTGACGTAATGGGAGGTACGTTCCATGTCTTAAGTACACCCCTTAAAGTTCTGTTTGACTCAGGAGCTAGTTGTTCAATAATATCATCAAGAGTCTTACCTGAACTAGATCTAACTAAGAGCGAGCTGATTAACTTAGGAATTCAACTACCGTCACGTGAGGTAGTATCATGCTCTAAGCGCTATACCGGAATTCCGATAGTTATAAAGAACGTAGAGTTTTTCGCGAACTTGGTAGAATTTGATTTAAGGGATTTTGACGTCATACTAGGGATGGATTGGTTAACCCGATATAAAGCCGTGATCGAATGCCAAAAGCAAAAGATCACGCTGTCAAAGACTAAGGGGAAAAGAGTCATCTTTTACTCCCAGCCCCCTAAGAAGTCTAACAAGATAGTTAACGCCCTTAAGTTATGTAGCTTAATGCGTAAGGGTTATGCATTATATGCGTGCTACATACATAACCTTGAGGCTGAAGGAGTCAAGGTAGATGACATTCCGGTGGTGAGAGAATACCCGGATGTATTTCCTGAAGACGTTCCCGGCATGCCACCCGAGAGAGATCTTGAATTCACTATAGATCTCATTCCGGGAACGGAACCTGTCTCGAAAGCCCCTTACCGCATGGCGCCACTAGAAATGAAGGAACTAAAGGAACAACTCGAGGAGCTGTTGGAGAAAGGATACATAAGGCCAAGCACGTCTCCATGGGGAGCCCCGGTCTTATTCGTTAAGAAGAAAGAGGGAGGTCTACGACTATGCATTGATTATAGAGGACTTAATCAAGTCACCGTCAAGAACAAGTACCCGTTACCCAGGATCGAAGATTTATTCGACCAACTGAAGGGAGCTTCAGTATTCTCAAAGATCGACCTGCGATCTGGATATCACCAGTTGAGGATCGCCGAAAAGGACATCCCAAAAACGGCGTTCAGAACTCGTTACGGACACTACGAGTTCACGGTGCTATTGAAACTTTTGACGAGCTTCGCCAACACGAGTAATTTTCTGATGTGGATTTATTAAATGATAAGAGTTATGATGTAGGGAAGGGGTTTAAGGATATATTAAGATTTCCCTTTTTATTACTCCCGTGGGGTTCAAATAGCGCTGTGGTCCTTCCAGTCATGAAACTTTTGACAAGTATCATGGTGCAACCGGGATGGACCTTCAGTCTGTCACCCTGAAAGTCCTAGGTATCTGCACCATAATGCTTCTCTTAATTTCATGTCAAGAAGATACCTGCGCGGGATAAACGATTCATCCTTACCAGATACCAGTATACTTAATAGAGTAATGTTTATTGCAACTGCGCTGCATCCTCCCCGGCAATAGCGTCATGAAACTTTTGACGAGTTTCATTACGCCGCCAGGGGAGTGAAGAATCGTCTAAATACAATTTCCCATTTCATGGCGCTCCCAAGTTATGATCCCCGGCAATAGCGCCATGAAACTTTTGA
Organism: Hygrophila difformis; assembly: GCA_030278955.1. Taxonomy (NCBI): domain Eukaryota; kingdom Viridiplantae; phylum Streptophyta; class Magnoliopsida; order Lamiales; family Acanthaceae; genus Hygrophila; species Hygrophila difformis. The sequence continues at coordinate 34,346,783 of JAOANR010000003.1, read as the reverse complement.
ACTTCTTCCCACTACATGAGTATTTTCTCGAAATGTTGTTTTTATTTACTCGTGTCACGAAACTGTGCTCCCGAAAGCGCACGGGTCAAAAATTGCAGTAATTTATAGTAAGTACCGGATCGTTTACTGGAGGATGTGCGATGGAAGCAGGACCCACGTCGTTTACTAAGATTTTCCACTCGGTTACTCGTTTCAAGTTTTGCAAGGGTTTCTAACAACTACTTGACATAAATTAAACCAGATCATGAAAGCAGTAGAAATTATTCTACAAAGCATGGTAAACTAGATCGAGGAAAGCAATTAAATCTATACTACGAAAGCAATTTAAACTTATGCTACACTATCTAGAAAGCAGGTTAAATATGACAGAAGGGACAGGGAGGAAATAATAAAGATTGGACAAGATTCAGATGAAACACAATTAAACTTCCATTTTTTTATACACAGATCTTAGCTTGGGATAATCCTCCAGTTAGCTAACTCTCATGCTCTCTATACCATGTTCCCTTTAACAGACAGGTACTTACAGTAAGAGTTTACATGCTCTTAAGACAGCAATTTCTAAGATACCATAAACTCTTAACTCCCTTTGCAATGCCTTGCAAAAGTATGTTAATCATTTACGGTGGACGAGCAACACCTGTCAAATCATTAGTTGACATGCCAAGTACTGCTATCAATCCCCCATGTCACATCCAAAGTTTCAAATAAAGCCCCAAACCATTCCATAACTCTCAAACCTTTTAACAGATGGACAGCCCCTAATTCTTCCGAGTGACCTCTATGAAAGCATTTAAAAGGAAAGCAGTAAAGAAAGCTGTAAAGAAAGCATTTAAATCTATCACTCGGAATCGTTAAAAACGTCTCTTTCCGTTAGTATAAAAGAGCCCCTGGTCTTGGTGACCAGATGCAGATCAAGAACCCCCGAGATATCAATAAGCCACAGGGCTTACAACATCTGGGTAGTTATGAGATACAAACTAAATGAAATAGATCCATAAATGAACCTATTCCGGATGTACTCACTCAAGACTCAATTCTAGACTTTGGCAGAAGAAGATAGTAGTCGAAGGAATACTCGACCTTACCTTATAAATTCACCAAGGCATATATGTTGTTCCTCTAGTATTATTTATCACATCTCATCTACACCCAAGTGGATATTGACTTAATGCGATATCTAATATCAGATTTCCAACACACAGCAATTTCGAGAGCAATTAAATATTTGAAAATCATTCCCTAGACAGGTACTAAACTCTCAATTAAAACACAGATCCTTTCAGTCTAGATGAGACCTAATCGCTGACTCTGCTTCTGAGCTCTCAAAATCAACCCCCAGTGGAATATGAATTAGTCATAACTGTTGAATTTATCCCTTACTCAGATCCGGATTTTATAAAGGAATTTTTGTTGGAAATTTATTATGCAGCATCTGATTTAAATCAAGACTTCTGTGTCCAAGGGGAAGGATCCCCAAAATAGCAATAAGACCAGAACATCTACATAATAATATCATGCATACATGTATATGAAGAGGAAAATAAAATACCCCAAAATATATGGTGGGATTAGACAGAATGTGATACACAAAAGTGAATTAGCCTGAGATGAGGAGAAATCGGCTAAAAAAAAGTGCCAGAGATAGTTGGGGTTTTCCGGGCTGCAAACATCTGCTATCCGGTTCCCAATTACCCCAGATGACTGATTTTAGACAAAAAGAATTCCAAACAACGGTGACCGCCGTCAATTAGTTTTCTTTTGTCTGTGAGTGGAAGAAAAACCCACATATTTCTTGCTGTAATATGTCTTAATTGATGTTGGTCGGCATCAGTTAATACTATTGCAACTTGAATTCAGGTTGAGAAATTAAGATAAAGAAAATTAAAACTGTATCTGATTAGGAATTGACTGAGTGACTAATCGAAACTCTTAGTGAAGAGAACGCTCGCCGAAGCTTCCACCAACCACTAACCGGATCATGCAAAATAACAGATAATGATTGACACACAGAAGACGGGTTAGTCGATATCCCTGTGAAGGGACCTTTCACCAACATTAATCTGTGGTGTTTCTCATTATCCGTTCATACACACAATGAAAGAGAAAAACATAAAAGTAAGAAAATATTTTTGGTATTGTGTGGGTGTTAAGCACACAATAAATGGACACTAGTGGGTTGAGATGTGTAATGGATAGAAATCAGATGAATTGGGCCTAGGCCCAATACACCCATGCAACTTACACAAATCATGAAAGAAAATATTTTTGGAGTTTCCAAAATAGAAGGGATGGTTCAATTCGAATTATTGGGGTAATTCGAATTGAGAATGCATGAAGGATGAAGTATTACTTACTCAATTGATCATTGCTAGAAATTGGAGCATCATCCAATTCGAATTATTGGCCAATTCGAATTAATTCGAATTGGACAATTCGAATTGGCGAAGTTCCTTTCTTCGCTCAAATTGACTAAGGTATTTACCTCAAAGGGAGGGTGAGTTCGAATTATACAGCAATTCGAATTAATTCGAATTGCAACAATTCGAATTGGTAGAGGATGGAAAATAAACTAAGGCATGAATGTGTGGCAATGGATACAATGTGGTTTTTAACCCAATTCGAATTGTTGAGCAGTTCGAATTAACTCGAATGACATAATTCGAATTGGTTGAAAACCACATGAAGAGAATAGTTTGGGTATGCAATTCGAATTTCCCTTAGCAATTCGAATTAATTCGAACTGCCTCAATTCGAATCACATATTTTCAAACACAACAATTTTTGTTCTCACAAGTATGGGTTAGGTGAACACTGTACTGTAATGATGGGTTTAGATTTGCTAAATCCTTCATCTCACATCAGTGTCATTTCACAGCCACCCTAGTGAGATTTTCAAGAAATAAACAAATACATGTCTAGTGGGTATTGGCCAGATTCAACCCTATTTTTACAAACAAGAAATCAGAGATCAAAGAGCCTAAAACATCTAGTTATCTAAGAACTACATGAGTAAACTAAGAACACACAAGTTATCTAAGGAAGCACGAAATGAGATTAAGACAGGAAGAATAAAACTAAAACACAAATTAACACAGACATTAAAAACATCTAAAACCTAAGAACACTTATTTGAAGCTCTAAGGCACTAAATCAAGCCAAAAACCCATCAAACATGCATTTATTAAGTTTGAATGTCAACTAGGACATAATAAATGTAACCTAGTTGAAACAAACAAACACTAAGCATTTATTTCTAGGGAAAGCATTAAAGAGTGCCAAAACAAATGGATAAAACCATTTCTGGAAATTTTCCTTGTATTGACACTTGAAAGCAAAATAAGAACCCAACACCATCATTAACTTGAAGGTAGGGTTTATTCTAACTAGAAAGCATGTAAACATATGGAAAATGGCTACTCTAAGGGTTACACAAACTGCTTCTATACTAAACTAAGATTACAGCATGTAAAGATTAGAATACTTGCAAGAAAAATAAACTAAACTAATCTAAACTACCTACCTAACCCTTAAGGGGTGTGGAACCTCCTGCTGTTCTTTTTGTCCCAAGCTGCCTTTTGGTTAAAATTCTTCATCTCTGATTCTGTTGTGGAAGGTCTGCTTTTATAGACAATCTTCAAAACCCTAGGCCCACCAGTGTTGTGCACAGCTTTCTTTGGATGAATTGTTGAGTGAAGTTCGAATTATCTCAACCAATTCGAATTAATTCGAATTGTGAGATCTCTTCCTTGAGCTGGGATTTTGTCCTTCAGTAGTCAATTCGAATTGTTGTGAATAATTCGAATTGATCTTTTCTCGAATTGGATGAGGGTTTCTGCTTAGCTCATTGCACTTTGTTGGCAATTCGAATTGTTTGTGCCAATTCGAATTAATTCGAACTTGGACAATTCGAATTGCATCTTCTTCTTGCCTTTGGGTTTCTTCTCTCTTCATTCCCTAATTCGAATTAATTCGAACTTGAATAATTCGAACTAGCCTTCTGCATTCCTTCCAACACTTAACCATTTCTTTGCTCTCTTCAGCAATTCGAATTGTTGTGCAATTCGAATTAATTCGAATTGCTCACAATTCGAATTGTGCTTCAATCACTTAACCAAATTTTCAGTTGTGGGATTTTCAATCTTTTTCCCATCTTTTGGATTTTTGTGGGCTCTTTTATTCTTTTGCTCATCTTTTCATTCCTTTTTCTTTTCTTTTTCCTTTTTTCATGTTTTTGGATTTTTCTAACACAAATGCAATTAAAATTGCATATTTTGTGTCTTTTTATTACCGGCTCAATGTTTTTACAAACTCGCATTAATCTGTCAAATTCAACTGCTTTCTTATTGAAATAAGATGGAATCACGATCAAAATGTCCGTCTCAGACACGGAAATGGATTGGAAATAATGGACAATTTTGGCCATTATCAACATCCTCACATTTAATACTGATCGTCCCCGAGCAGTCAGAGTCAGTGCTCCTAGGAGCTTGGACTCTGCATATTCAATCCATTTGCGTGGCCTCAGAAATTTCATTCTTTTTATATTGGGATAAGACAATCAGAATTACAAGTATTAAACTCTCTTGGTTGCAGTGTTTAATGGAATGATACTTCTCACTTGAGTGAACACACAAGTCAATCATTATTGTTAATTCTTCTTGAATATGTGTTTAGAAAATCACATTGGTTTAATTCTTGAATTTAGGCATGACATGAATCATTAATCAATCAAAGCAGAGCCTCACGTATAGTAGAATCGGAAAGTTCACTCACTCTCAAGATTGGCTTTTATCATTAACGCTCAAGATCGAATTCAATTAAATTCTCCCATAAGCTTGCAACTGGACCAACTCGCCACCGGCTCATTTCCTCAAATCGAGATCCCGAGGTCTTATTCAAGGTTATAACGGGGCATACGGTTGTAACATTTGGTAGGAAAAGGAATTATTGGGCTAAAGAGTGATATGACACCATTCCACCATAGCTTGGCATGTTGCAGAATTTATGATCATCATTATTGCTATCTTTCTTTTGTTTTTCTTTCTTCTTTTGCATGACATTAGACTTTGTCCAATTTGCTTTGTCATTTGTAATTTATTCTTGTTGAATAGATCTCAACTTCTTCTCTTCTCCTTTTTTTTTTTTTTTTTTTTGAATCGGTTTATAGCACACCGATGGATACATATTTGATGATCAAAAATTACTATGCCTTGATGGGATGGCTCATATACACTTGGGTTTGATTTTCTTGGTCTTTTTGTAAGGCTAGGAATAATATAGAGGGCTTCAAAGAAAAATTAGGCTTAAAGGCTCAGATTGGTTGATCCTAAAGGGAAAATGTTTTTGGGTTTGGAATTCAAACGAAAGCCAAAATTTTGGATTTTTCTAAGTGCCTCGATCATATGCTCGATTTCGGGAATATGGCATGGTCTTGAATCGGTCCCAATTGCAAGTTCTAGTGCCCTTTAATCGAATTGATTCACACAATCAAAGAAGTATTGAGTAAAAATGACTCGGCTCAGATCTCACAAGGGACGGTTTGATCATGTCATACATTTATTCTCAAATCTCACCTTTGAAAAATTCTTACAACTTATTCAATCAAATTCTCAACATGAAAGTTTGTTAGTCTTTCAAGTGATCATATCATTGGATTTTTATAGCTCAAAACTTCAAGAATTTATGTCATGCATATTTTTAATTGTTTTATCCCAATTTAGTAGTCTGAAGATTTCGTCATTAGCCTAAATTCAACATGTGAATTTAGGTGACAGATTTATGCTTGTTTTATGCCGGTTTGTTTAATTGAAAGCAGTAAAAAGAGACACTGTGAGCATGCAAGCATGTCACAGCTTGTTTTTGGCGTGACAGTCACTTATTCATCTTGGACTGTCACACATCTTTTTCAAATAATGGAGAACTCAAGACGAAATTCTCTTGTGGAAAGCAATAAATGTACGACTGCCCAAAATACGTCGTACACCCATCATAACAGATAATTCTAAGGTTCGTTATACAGACACGACCTTAATTACACACAGATATAAATACAGACAAAGCTGTACACTTGGATAGGTTAGCGTCACAGATCAGTCAGAAAGTTACCAAAATACGGTTCCAGTGAGTCCAGTCAAAAGTGAATCTCTACAGATTCCGTCCATCTTCAGCGTCCTTCCCCTCTATCCTTGGAAGAAAATTCTGGTCCAATGGACATAATTCGTCAAGCTGCAGGGTACACAGAAATCTACCATGTCATCCTCATCTTCCTCCATTACCCTGGTGCAGTAGACCCTTGGTCCTTGGTCTCCAAACAAGTCGGGTGTCTCCAGGCTATCAGCCAACCATGCAAAGACGTTGGTCCCAACGTATTGCATGACGAACCTGCTGGTTATGATCTTGTCGATCATTGACACTCCCTGCTGGACTTGTTCATTGTCCAGCCTGCTGAGCAGCATGTATCCCTGGACAAAGATTGAGGCCTTGTGGTTGTCCTCAATCCCTTCCTTTAGCAGCTCACAAGCCAGAGTCTCGTTTCCTGCTCCGAATGCCTGCAGGGCTGGGATGAGTTTCAGGTTATAGTTGCCAGCTTCTACGCATTTGGCCATGAGTGCCTCTTTTTGCGGTTCCAACCTCTGCTCCCACATCTTGACGATGGTGGTTTCCAGTTCACACCTTTTGTAGACGATGGGAAGATCAGCTGCGTCCCTTAGCTTGGTGCACACTCCTCTGACCCTCCACACTTTCTTGATGCAATCCTCCCCGATGCGGGAGAGGATTTCTCCCAGGAGCTCTACTGGCAGATCCAGTAGTTGAGTTTCTTCCTCGTGATCTTCGTTTGGTGCTAGGAGGATGATGTCTCTGAAAAGACATGGAGAGATGATTAGGTCTGAGACTCTCAGCCTAATACCTTCAGCCACTTCGAAATACAGTTCACTTTCTAACACCTGTCTCACTTGCGGCACACTATGAAAGTCCAAGTGGTCAGATTATCAAATCTACTCTTATTATAACAAAAATAAGGAAAGTAAGAGAGAGAGAAGGATCTTGATCCCTTAGAAATTTTTCTTGGACTATAAATAGTCTAAGATGTTTTTGGGTGGTCGAAGGACCAAAAAGAGAGAATTTCGTAGGTCATTGAGCCTACGAAGGAAATCGATTTTTATCACTTAAAAAGTGATTTAAATCGTGTGAGGTAGGGAAGATAAGAGATTAATGATGAAAATCGAATGCAAGCGATAAATCATACAATTACTAGTATGTATAATGGACCGTGACCAAAGATAAGAATTAAAGATAAAAATTAGACATGCACACATATAAAAGGTGATTTTTGGATTTTTATGAAAAGGTGTTGACTTGTTTATTTAATGAAATTGGGGGTGTAAGTGGTCCCCCATTTGGATTTTGTTTTGGAAAGTGGTTTTTTAAGGAATAAAACAAAACATTCCTTACAAGTATTTCCCACTTGTTCTAAATTGACAAGGATCAAACACTTTAAACTAAAAAGAACAATCTATCATTTTGTCTTTTTACACATAAATGCCATGCCAAAAGTGTTGGAAAAATTTTGGCATGGTTTCGGCTGTACCATGTGTCCCGGATGTGCAAAAATCAACTTCTAGAGTTGAGTTTGCAGAATGTGGGCAACATGTACCCGACAGAAGCATTTATTGCCAAAGTATTCATATACTATTATGCATGCAAACACTAACAGAAACGAGAACAGTTGATCTATCTATACTACTGTAATGTACTAATGTCACCAACAAAACTCATGCTTTAAAAACATGAAATTTTGTAGATATTATCAGTATGCATTTTCAGTCATCATCACCCACTATCTATTGAAAAACAACACAGTGGCTGAACCAAGCACGACCACCGTGTTAACCCTATTCACAGATTAGCAAAACACAAACACAGATAACACAAATACACACAAAGACACAAATGGCACAACAATACTGCAATATGAACAAAAATCAAATCTTTAAGGGTTTTGAAACCCTCATTTTCAAAATAAAAGAATTTCCCTTCACAGAAACACTCGACTCCATCAATGGCAGTTTCACAAAAAGCTCTAAAAAAATTTAGGTTCTGCCCTAGTGGTTTTATCCTTATTCCTGAACAACCTAACACATTCCAGGCACATTCCGACCATCCCCATCATGAAAAACGAAACACATTCCCTCCCCAACCTCGATTTCGCAAGGAATACGAAGAGACAAACTAAAATTGCGAAAATCGAGTGCGAAAATGGAAAAGAAGCACTTACCCCCGACTCCCACTAGGGTTTGACGACGACGAAGCCATTTCTGAGTGATTTGGCCGGAGGAAAGCTTGAAAAGAGTTGCTGGTTTCGCGAGGAAGAAGGGTTCGCGAGAGAGAAAACACGGGTGTTTTGGAAATGTGAAAAGTGAAAGTGATGGAAGTGGGGGGAAACACGGATATATAAAGGATTTTTGGAAGGGGAGTTCGAATTATTGCATCAATTCGAATTAATTCGAATTGATGCTATCTGTGAGAGATGCGAGTTATTCAGGCCAATTCGAATTAATTCGAATTGGCTTGAAAAACAGAGAAACCAGACAAGTTCGAATTACTGAGATCAATTCGAATTAATTCGAATTGGTTCATAATTCGAACTTGAGAATGTGGGCAAAATCTGCACAAGGCTGAAATGAGCTAATTCGAATTATTCAAGCAATTCGAATTAATTCGAATTGCTAGAATAACTCGCATTGCTCACTTGCTAAGGAAAATGCCTTGTGCCTGCCAATTCGAATTAGTTAGGCAATTCGAATTAATTCGAATTGCCTTATAATTCGAATTGCACTACTTGGCCTATATAAATCCGAAAATTTGTTTGCCTTGGTTGCCAATTCGAATTTTCATGGCAATTCGAATTAATTCGAATTGCTAGAATAACTCGAATTAACAGATCCGAGAGTGAAAAATTCCAAGGCAAAATGTCTTATGTGGTATGTTCCAAGCAATTCGAATTAATTCGAATTTTCTTGAAATGAGAAGTATACCACATTCAAGACTTAGGAAAATTTTTAGGTTTTTCCAAAAATTATATGAGTTCAAAAGCAAACATATCTACACCGAATGAGAATCTAAAACATATTGCTTGCATAAATTAGGTTGGGTTAACAATTTTATTTTATGAATGTATTCTGGATTTTAGATTTCTCTAAATTCCAAAATTAACCTCCATTAAATGTAATGTTACCCCAACCGGGAACCTGGTTTTTGGAAGCTTTATCTTTCTTTTTGTTGGTTCCTCGAATTCCTGCAAAACAATTATGAAAAGGTATTAGGTTTTCTCCAAATATCAACATCCTCACATTTAGAGTCTTAGTACTCTAAATGTTCACTTGATTTTTTGGATACTTTGTCCCAATAAAATAAATGAAGAAAGTAATAAATAAGTAAGTAAATATATGTATAATATTTATTGAACATAAGCCGGTTCTGTTGTCATCTGAGCTTCTTTTTCGGGGTCGAACTGCCCAAGATACTCCTTCAGTCTGTGTCCATTCACCACCAGCTCTCCCTTGTCAGTTCGGATCCTGACAGCTCCACTTTCAAACACGTGCATCACTTCGTATGGCCCTTCCCATCTGGATTTAAGCTTTCCGGGGAATAGCTTCAACCTAGAATTAAATAACAAGACATTCTGGCCAACATAGAAGTGTTTAGATTTAATACGACGATCGTGTAACTTCTGGGTCCGCTCTTTATAAATCCTCGAGCTTTCATAAGCTTGCGCACGTATTTCCTCAATTTCATTGAGGTCCAACTTGCGCTTACCCTGAGCAACTCGGGAGTCAAAATTGAGCATTCGTACGGCCCAGTAAGCCTTATGCTCTAGTTCTACGGGCAAATGACAGGCTTTTCCGAAGATGAGTCTGTAAGGAGACATCCCAATGGGAGTCTTGAATGCAGTGCGGTATGCCCATAAAGCATCATTGAGCTTACGTGACCAATCTTTGCGAGTTGTCCCCACAGTGGCCTCGAGTATATGTTTGATTTCGCGGTTAGAGACCTCGACCTGACCACTGGTTTGGGGATGATAAGGCGTGCCGATCTTGTGGAGAATCCCATTTTTGCTCATAAGATTTGCAAATGCTTTATTAACAAAATGGGTTCCTCCATCTGATATGATCACCCTGGGTACACCAAATCTATTGAAAATGTTATTTTTCAAAAATTTGACGACCTGGTTGCCATCATTGGTTGGCAGTGCAACAGCCTCAACCCACTTGGAAACATAATCGACAGCTACCAAGATGTAATGGTTCCCATCAGATGTCGGAAATGGTCCCATGAAGTCAATACCCCATACATCGAAAATCTCGAGAGTGAGAATTCCTTGTTGAGGCATCTCATCCTTCTTGGAGATATTCCCTAGTCTTTGGCATCTGTCGCAAGCTTTAACAAACGCTTTGCAGTCCTCGTAAATGGTAGGCCAATAAAAACCGCACTCGAGTACCTTATGAGCTGTTCGAGTGGGGCCATGGTGACCTCCGTATTCCGATTCATGGCATTTCTTAGCGATTTGATAAGCCTCGTGCTCAGTTACACATCGTCTAATAATCGAATCTGCACAATGCTTGAAGAGGTAAGGGTCTTCCCAGAAGTAGTTAACTACATCTCGGTTGAACCTCGCTTTGTGGCCTCTGCTTTGAAATGGTGGGGTTATTCCGCATGCTAAAAAGTTAGCAATATCGGAAAACCACGGACAAGCTTGATCATGAAGATGCAAGGCAAACAGTTGTTCGTCCGGAAAATTCTCATTTACGGCTAGCTCATTTTTATCATTTTCTAGTCGAGACAAATGGTCAGCAGCACCATTGTCTCTGCCTTTTCTATCTTTTATTATGATGTTAAATTCTTGCAACAAAAGTACCCACCTGATTAATCGAGGTTTGGCGTCTTGTTTGCTAAACAAGTATCTCAGTGCAGAGTGATCTGTGTACACTGTGGTTTTCGTACCAATGAGGTATTGTCTGAATTTGTCAAACGCAAAAACCACAGCATACATCTCCTTCTCCGTGGTGGTGTAGTTGATTTGGGCCTCATTCAGGGCATGACTTGCATAATGAATTACGCAATGCTTCCCTTCCTTATGTTGCCCTAGGACTGCACCCACGGCGAGATCACTTGCATCACACATTACCTCGAAAGGCATTGACCAATCGGGTGGTTGCACTATTGGAGCGGAAATCAACATTTCTTTGAGCGTGTCAAAGGCTTGAACACACGCTTCATTTATTACAAAAGGGTTTTCTTTACAAAGCAAGTTAGTGAGCGGCTTGGCAATTTTAGAAAAGTCTTTTATGAATCTCCGGTAGAAACCGGCATGCCCTAAGAAACTCCTAACTGCTTTTATTGAATTAGGCAATGGAAGGTTTGAGATGACGGAAACCTTAGCTCTGTCGACTTCGATACCTGCGCGCGAGATGCGGTGACCCAACACTATCCCTTCGGTGACCATGAAATGGCACTTCTCCCAGTTCAAAACTAGGTTGGTGTCCTCACATCTTTTCAAAATTTGTGCAAGATTAGTCAAGCATTCATCAAAAGTATCTCCATACACAGAGAAGTCGTCCATGAAAACTTCAATGCATTTTTCGATAAATTCTGAGAAAATTGACATCATGCATCTTTGAAATGTGGCAGGCGCATTACAAAGTCCAAAAGGCATGCGCCTGTATGCAAAAGTTCCATATGGACATGTGAACGTGGTCTTGTCGTGATCCTCACTAGCTATTACAATCTGATTATAGCCAGAGTACCCATCCAAAAAGCAGTAGTACTCCCTTCCGGCCAACCTCTCCAGCATCTGATCAATGAATGGCAAGGGGAAATGATCCTTCCTGGTAGCGGTATTAAGCTTCCGGTAGTCGATGCAAACTCTCCAACCGGTCACTGGACGCGTCGCCACTTCTTCTCCTTGCTCGTTAGTCGTTACACAGATCCCCCCACGTTTAGGTACGACCTGCACTGGGCTAACCCATTTGCTATCAGAGATAGGATAGATGATACCAACATCTAAGAGCTTGATAACTTCTTTCCTTACCACTTCCTGCATATGGGGGTTCAGACGCCTTTGTGGTTGCCTTGAGGGCTTATACTCCTCTTCCATTAAAATTCTGTGCATGCAAACAGAGGGGCTTATTCCTTTTATATCAGAAATGGTCCATCCGATTGCATGTACATATTTCTTTAGAATGTCTACCAGAGCTTTTTCTTGTTCTTGTGTCAGCTTGGCTGACACAATCACCGGTAATCTTTTATGTTCAGCGAGAAAAGCGTACTTAAGATGATCCGGAAGTATTTTAAGTTCAAGCTCTGGTGGGCATTCAACGGAAGGCAGCAATTTGCGAGAAATGAGTGGGAGAGAGAGATCAGATTTACCTTCAGGATCCTGTGTCAGTACAGGATCCACTTCCTCCTCAGCAGTGCTTTCCTCTTCCTCCGGGATGAATTCAACTCCATCGAATTCTTCAAGGTCCCCAGAGATAGGATCCTCGAAGTGGACAGCGTTGCAGCTCCTTGGTTGCTCTGCACCTTCAGGCTTCAGTACCTGTTTTGAAACTTTGCTCGGCTCATCAGTCACAGAGTCTATGCTCTCATCCTCACTCCTACTATCAATTACATCAAAAATGGAACAAGATCCCTCAGACGGGAACTTCTGCAGCTTTCCCATGTTGAAATCCAATTCTTCTTCTCCGACTCGGAGCTTGATTTCATTTGATCGAGCGTCTATAAGTGCACCGCCGGTTGAGAGAAAGGGACGGCCTAAGATCAGTGGCATCTCGTAATCCTCCTCTATATCCAAAATAATGAAGTCGACGGGGAAGAGAGTCCCTCCCGTCTTGACAATTACGTCCTTCAGGATTCCGATTGGATGGGTAATTGATCGGTCTGCCAGCTGTAACTTCATTGTAACCGGTTCAATTGTCCCCAAGTGAAGACGTTTCACCATGGCAAGTGGCATAACGTTGATGCTCGATCCTAGATCGCACAACCCTTTTCCAACATTAGTTTTCCCGATGTGGATTGGCAATGTAATGCATCCTGGATCTTCCTTCTTCTCCGGTAGCACTCTTTGAATAATGGCACTGCAGCTACTGTTCAAAATCACTACTTCCTCCTGCTCAGCTTTTCTCCTCCCTGAAATCATTTCTTTAAGAAATTTAGCATAGACGGGCATTTCTGAAATCATTTCGACCAATGGAATAGTGATCTCGACAGCTTTCAGTCTTTCTAAAAACTTTTTAAATTTTTCATCTTGCTCCTTGTTTTTAAGACGTGCCGGGTATGGCACCCTTGGCATGTACTTATTATTATTAGTTTTTGGTGGTAAAGAGAAGGAAGTTGTACCTTCAACCCTACCCTTTTCAGCTCCCTTTGCAGCTTCAGCCTGCGAAATAGCTGTTTCTGATTTGTCCTTGTCCAATCCAATACCATCTCCTCCTTCGATCCTTTCACTTCCTTTTTCACCCTCCACTAGATCCTTTTCCTCCTCGGCCGTCTCTTTTCCATGTCCAACAATTCCTTTCAGAGTCTTGCCTCCCCGTAATGTGATTGCTTTACACTGCGGGTTAGCTTCAGTACTGCTTGGAAGTGTTCCTTTCCCCCTGTTCTGTAGTTCCTTGGCCAATTGGGTGACTTGCGTCTCCACATTCTTGATTGATGACTGCAGTTGCTGATTTATATCCTTCTGGTTGGCTATAAATTCAGTCATCAGGTTCTCCAAACGAGATGGTGGCCTTTGGTTATATTGCTGATTCTGATCAGGTTGGGGCTGGAAATTCTGGAAATTCTGGCCTTGGTTCTGATTAGGCCTTTGTTGGATTTGAGGTTGGAAATTCTGATTCGGATTTTGAAAGTTCTGCACTCTTTGCTGGACGAATCCTTGGTTCTGAGGTCTGAAGTTTTGCTGTGGGTTTTGGAACTGGTTGGGCTGGTTTGGCTGCAACAAATGCGCGTTAAGTGCATTGTTGTTGGAATAAGAGAGGTTGGGATGGCGATTTTGGTAGTTCCCGGCATAATTACAGCTTTCGGTAGCTATCTGTTGACATGTGTCAGTTGGATGAGGTCCCTGACACAGTCCACAGACAACTCCCGATTGCTGTGTTTGAACTTGGTCTGATGAGGTTCTTGCCTGAGAAGCGTCCGTTCCCTTCCCTTTATCCTGACTCAGCTGTATCGCAGCTACCTGTTCTTGCAGTTTTTCAAAATCTGTTTTCCCTTCACTTACAGCAAAGACTTTTCTAGGAGGATTCTCCTTCCTATCGTCCGTGTTTAGGATGGATCTGTTGACAGACATTGTCTCAATCTTCTCCCAAGCTTGGTCCATAGGCAAGTGGAGTAAATGTCGTCCGCCAGCGGCGTCTAACATTGTTCTCCATGGATGGGTGAGTCCTCCGTAGAATTTCCTCAATTGCTCCCATGGTGCGTACCCATGTTGGGGGCATCGCCTGATGAGGCCCAAGAATCTCTCCTTCGCATCATATAATGACTCGTCTGGCTTCATTTTAAAATCTCCAATCTTAGCTCTTCCTTCCTCAATCTTTGATTCTGGAAAATACTTCAGCAAAAAGCTCCTCACCAAGTCTGCCCAAGTGCTCCGCAGATTGATAGGCAATGACTTATACCAGTCCCTGGCACCACTATACAAAGAAAATGGGAACAACATTAGCCTTATAGCATCAGGAGAGACTCCCTGATTTTTGATCGTGTCGCAGAGCTCCAGGAAGGTCTGGAGATGATCATGAGGGTCCTCATGATTTGCGCCGCAGAACTGATTGTTTTGCACCAAATTAATGAGTGCCGGTTTGAGCTCGAAATTGCGTGCAGGAAAATGTGCTCTCCCAGGTCCATCCAGATAGGGCTCCACTATCGGTTGCATGAAGTCTGCTGCTGCTTGCTGCTGCTGTTGATTTCCTTGTTCAGCTTGGTTCTGGTACTGCTGGTGATAATTTGGAAATTGCTGGAAGTTATGTGGATCTTGTGGGTTGTTTTGGAATTGATCTGGATTGAAAGCTTGGTTTTGGTATTGTTGGTTTGGTATGTTTTGGTTTTGGTGAAATTGATTTACTGGTGGTGGTGGTTGTTGGTGGAATTGCTGGTATTGTTGCTGATTAGGATTTGGTAGATTTTCCTCTTCGTTGGCACGATTAGGATGCTCTACCACTCCTCCGTCAGCTCCATTACCAGGGTTATTTGGTGGTTGGTCTATGGGTAAGATCGGGGGAATGTTTTGGTTTTCTGCCATATCTGATAGATTGCTGCTTGATGTTTCAGGTGAAGTGCGGCTCCGACGCTCCTGCTCCTTCCGTCTTCTGGCTTCTGCCCTCAGTTGGCGAGCGATCCTTTCTATTTCTAGATCGAACGGTAGCTCCGGTAATGTGCTCCTTCTCCGTTGCATAAGCAGTTGGTATCAAACTTTTGACAGTACCTGTACAACCCCCAGGTTAGTAATAGTTCAAGAACATATACAAGAACTATCTATGAGTAAATCAGGAATGTAATTCTCCTAGTAAACGGCGCTGCATCCTCCCCGGCAACGGCGCCATGAAACTTTTTTGACGAGCTTCGCCAACACGAGTAATTTTCTGATGTGGATTTATTAAATGATAAGAGTTATGATGTAGGGAAGGGGTTTAAGGATATATTAAGATTTCCCTTTTTATTACTCCCGTGGGGTTCAAATAGCGCTGTGGTCCTTCCAGTCATGAAACTTTTGACAAGTATCATGGTGCAACCGGGATGGACCTTCAGTCTGTCACCCTGAAAGTCCTAGGTATCTGCACCATAATGCTTCTCTTAATTTCATGTCAAGAAGATACCTGCGCGGGATAAACGATTCATCCTTACCAGATACCAGTATACTTAATAGAGTAATGTTTATTGCAACTGCGCTGCATCCTCCCCGGCAATAGCGTCATGAAACTTTTGACGAGTTTCATTACGCCGCCGGGGAGTGAAGAATCGTCTAAATACAATTTCCCATTTCATGGCGCTCCCAAGTTATGATCCCCGGCAATAGCGCCATGAAACTTTTGAACTTCTTCCCACTACATGAGTATTTTCTCGAAATGTTGTTTTTATTTACTCGTGTCACGAAACTGTGCTCCCGAAAGCGCACGGGTCAAAAATTGCAGTAATTTATAGTAAGTACCGGATCGTTCACTGGAGGATGTGCGATGGAAGCAGGACCCACGTCGTTTACTAAGATTTTCCACTCGGTTACTCGTTTCAAGTTTTGCAAGGGTTTCTAACAACTACTTGACATAAATTAAACCAGATCATGAAAGCAGTAGAAATTATTCTACAAAGCATGGTAAACTAGATCGAGGAAAGCAATTAAATCTATACTACGAAAGCAATTTAAACTTATGCTACACTATCTAGAAAGCAGGTTAAATATGACAGAAGGGACAGGGAGGAAATAATAAAGATTGGACAAGATTCAGATGAAACACAATTAAACTTCCATTTTTTTATACACAGATCTTAGCTTGGGATAATCCTCCAGTTAGCTAACTCTCATGCTCTCTATACCATGTTCCCTTTAACAGACAGGTACTTACAGTAAGAGTTTACATGCTCTTAAGACAGCAATTTCTAAGATACCATAAACTCTTAACTCCCTTTGCAATGCCTTGCAAAAGTATGTTAATCATTTACGGTGGACGAGCAACACCTGTCAAATCATTAGTTGACATGCCAAGTACTGCTATCAATCCCCCATGTCACATCCAAAGTTTCAAATAAAGCCCCAAACCATTCCATAACTCTCAAACCTTTTAACAGATGGACAGCCCCTAATTCTTCCGAGTGACCTCTATGAAAGCATTTAAAAGGAAAGCAGTAAAGAAAGCTGTAAAGAAAGCATTTAAATCTATCACTCGGAATCGTTAAAAACGTCTCTTTCCGTTAGTATAAAAGAGCCCCTGGTCTTGGTGACCAGATGCAGATCAAGAACCCCCGAGATATCAATAAGCCACAGGGCTTACAACATCTGGGTAGTTATGAGATACAAACTAAATGAAATAGATCCATAAATGAACCTATTCCGGATGTACTCACTCAAGACTCAATTCTAGACTTTGGCAGAAGAAGATAGTAGTCGAAGGAATACTCGACCTTACCTTATAAATTCACCAAGGCCTATATGTTGTTCCTCTAGTATTATTTATCACATCTCATCTACACCCAAGTGGATATTGACTTAATGCGATATCTAATATCAGATTTCCAACACACAGCAATTTCGAGAGCAATTAAATATTTGAAAATCATTCCCTAGACAGGTACTAAACTCTCAATTAAAACATAGATCCTTTCAGTCTAGATGAGACCTAATCGCTGACTCTGCTTCTGAGCTCTCAAAATCAACCCCCAGTGGAATATGAATTAGTCATAACTGTTGAATTTATCCCTTACTCAGATCCGGATTTTATAAAGGAATTTTTGTTGGAAATTTATTATGCAGCATCTGATTTAAATCAAGACTTCTGTGTCCAAGGGGAAGGATCCCCAAAATAGCAATAAGACCAGAACATCTACATAATAATATCATGCATACATGTATATGAAGAGGAAAATAAAATACCCCAAAATATATGGTGGGATTAGACAGAATGTGATACACAAAAGTGAATTAGCCTGAGATGAGGAGAAATCGGCTAAAAAAAAGTGCCAGAGATAGTTGGGGTTTTCCGGGCTGCAAACATCTGCTATCCGGTTCCCAATTACCCCAGATGACTGATTTTAGACAAAAAGAATTCCAAACAACGGTGACCGCCGTCAATTAGTTTTCTTTTGTCTGTGAGTGGAAGAAAAACCCACATATTTCTTGCTGTAATATGTCTTAATTGATGTTGGTCGGCATCAGTTAATACTATTGCAACTTGAATTCAGGTTGAGAAATTAAGATAAAGAAAATTAAAACTGTATCTGATTAGGAATTGGCTGAGTGACTAATCGAAACTCTTAGTGAAGAGAACGCTCGCCGAAGCTTCCACCAACCACTAACCAGATCATGCAAAATAACAGATAATGATTGACACACAGAAGACGGGTTAGTCGATATCCCTGTGAAGGGACCTTTCACCAACATTAATCTGTGGTGTTTCTCATTATCCGTTCATACACACAATGAAAGAGAAAAACATAAAAGTAAGAAAATATTTTTGGTATTGTGTGGGTGTTAAGCACACAATAAATAGACACTAGTGGGTTGAGATGTGTAATGGATAGAAATCAGATGAATTGGGCCTAGGCCCAATACACCCATGCAACTTACACAAATCATGAAAGAAAATATTTTTGGAGTTTCCAAAATAGAAGGGATGGTTCAATTCGAATTATTGGGATAATTCGAATTGAGAATGCATGAAGGATGAAGTATTACTTACTCAATTGATCATTGCTAGAAATTGGAGCATCTTCCAATTCGAATTATTGGCCAATTCGAATTAATTCGAATTGGACAATTCGAATTGGCGAAGTTCCTTTCTTCGCTCAAATTGACTAAGGTATTTACCTCAAAGGGAGGGTGAGTTCGAATTATACAGCAATTCGAATTAATTCGAATTGCAACAATTCGAATTGGTAGAGGATGGAAAATAAACTAAGGCATGAATGTGTGGCAATGGATACAATGTGGTTTTAACCCAATTCGAATTGTTGAGCAGTTCGAATTAACTCGAATGGCATAATTCGAATTGGTTGAAAACCACATGAAGAGAATAGTTTGGGTATGCAATTCGAATTTCCCTTAGCAATTCGAATTAATTCGAACTGCCTCAATTCGAATCACATATTTTCAAACACAACAATTTTTGTTCTCACAAGTATGGGTTAGGTGAACACTGTACTGTAATGATGGGTTTAGATTTGCTAAATCCTTCATCTCACATCAGTGTCATTTCACAGCCACCCCTAGTGAGATTTTCAAGAAATAAACAAATACATGTCTAGTGGGTATTGGCCAGATTCAACCCTATTTCTACAAACAAGAAATCAGAGATCAAAGAGCCTAAAACATCTAGTTATCTAAGAACTACATGAGTAAACTAAGAACACACAAGTTATCTAAGGAAGCACGAAATGAGATTAAGACAGGAAGAATAAAACTAAAACACAAATTAACACAGACATTAAAAACATCTAAAACCTAAGAACACTTATTTGAAGCTCTAAGGCACTAAATCAAGCCAAAAACCCATCAAACATGCATTTATTAAGTTTGAATGTCAACTAGGACATAATAAATGTAACCTAGTTGAAACAAACAAACACTAAGCATTTATTTCTAGGGAAAGCATTAAAGAGTGCCAAAACAAATGGATAAAACCATTTCTGGAAATTTTCCTTGTATTGACACTTGAAAGCAAAATAAGAACCCAACACCATCATTAACTTGAAGGTAGGGTTTATTCTAACTAGAAAGCATGTAAACATATGGAAAATGGCTACTCTAAGGGTTACACAAACTGCTTCTATACTAAACTAAGATTACAGCATGTAAAGATTAGAATACTTGCAAGAAAAATAAACTAAACTAATCTAAACTACCTACCTAACCCTTAAGGGGTGTGGAACCTCCTGCTGTTCTTTTTGTCCCAAGCCGCCTTTTGGTTAAAATTCTTCATCTCTGATTCTGTTGTGGAAGGTCTGCTTTTATAGACAATCTCCAAAACCCTAGGCCCAACAGTGTTGTGCACAGCTTTCTTTGGATGAATTGTTGAGTGAAGTTCGAATTATCTCAACCAATTCGAATTAATTCGAATTGTGAGATCTCTTCCTTGTGCTGGGATTTTGGCATTCAGTAGTCAATTCGAATTGTTGTGAATAATTCGAATTGATCTTTTCTCGAATTGGATGAGGGTTTCTGCTTGGCTCATTGCACTTTGTTGGCAATTCGAATTGTTTGTGCCAATTCGAATTAATTCGAACTTGGACAATTCGAATTGCATCTTCTTCTTGCCTTTGGGTTTCTTCTCTCTTCATTCCCTAATTCGAATTAATTCGAACTTGAATAATTCGAACTAGCCTTCTGCATTCCTTCCAACACTTAACCATTTCTTTGCTCTCTTCAGCAATTCGAATGGTTGTGCAATTCGAATTGTGCTTCAATCACTTAACCAAATTTTCAGTTGTGGGATTTTCAATCTTTTTCCCATCTTTTTGGATTTTTGTGGGCTCTTTTATTCTTTTGCCCATCTTTTCATTCCTTTTTCTTTTCTTTTTCCTTTTTTCATGTTTTTGGATTTCTCTAACACAAATGCAATTAAAATTGCATATTTTGTGTCTTTTTATTACCGGCTCAATGTTTTTACAAACTCGCATTAATCTGTCAAATTCAACTGCTTTCTTATTGAAATAAGATGGAATCACGATCAAAATGTCCGTCTCAGACACGGAAATGGATTGGAAATAATGGACAATTTTGGCCATTATCAGCTATCATTCGGGCTAACGAACGCCCCAGCGATGTTCATGAATCTCATGAACAATGTATTTCGAGAATTATTAGATCAATGCGTAGTGGTGTTCATAGATGACATCTTGATCTACTCGAAAAGTGAAGAACATTTCGAGCACTTACACAAGGTGTTAGGGATCTTACGAGAAAATCAACTGTATGGCAAGCTGTTCAAATGCGACTTCTGGTTAAAAGAAGTGGCCTTTCTTGGGCATATAGTATCCGCCAACGGAGTGGCAGTAGATCCGGCAAAGATCTCGGCAGTGACCGAGTGGGTACCGCCGAAGATTCCAACAGAGATAAGAAGTTTCCTTGGACTGGCAGGATACTATAGGCGATTTGTAAAGAACTTCTCAAAAATTGTACACCCGCTAACCCAGCTGTTAAAGAAAGGGGTGAAATACGAATGGACCAGTGAATGCGAGTCCGCGTTCCAAGATCTGAAGAAACGACTTACCACAGCGCCAGTACCGGCGTTACCATCGGAGGATGGTGACTTAGAGGTGTACAGCGATGCCTCGAAAGAAGGATTGGGATGCGTGTTAATGCAAGATCAAAGGGTCATAGCATACGCATCGTGTCAACTAAAATCACACGAAGAGAACTACCCGACGCACGACTTCGAACTAGCCGCAGTCGTGTTCGCCTTAAAGATATGGAGACACTATCTCTATGGGCGAAAGTGTCGGATGTTCACCGACCATAAGAGCCTCAAGTACATATTCACGCAAAAAGAGCTGAATTTGAGGCAGAGAAGATGGTTGGAATTAATCAAGGATTATGACCTGGAGATTGCTTATCACGAAGGGAAAGCCAACGTTGTAGCCGATGCCCTGAGTCGAAAGACTCAACACGTGGCGAATTCACTCGTGATACCGGCCGAGTTGTACAAGGACTTGGCGAAATTGAGTCTAGAGTTGGTGCATTCTGGCACAGTAAACGAAGTCGTCAACGCGATGGTAGTGGAATCTACCATTCGATGAAATACGACTCGCCCAACCGGGTGATGAGATGTTGGAAGAGATTAGAAAGAGCATTGCCGAAGGGAAGGCAATGAATTTTAAAATTCATGAGGACGGAAGCATCCACTTCAAGGGAAGGTGGTGCATACCACGAAAATGTGAGGACCTGAAGCAAAAAGTGATGGAGGAAGGCCATAATACTCCATACTCGGTTCATCCCGGAGGAGACAAGCTGTACAAGGACTTAAAGAAGAACTATTGGTGGCCGAACATGAAAAGAGAGGTAGCCGAGTTTGTGGAAGATGCCTCACCTACCAGAAGATCAAGGCAGTACACCAAAAACCCCTAGGCCTAATGCAACCATTGGAAATCCCGAGTTGGAAATGGGATAGCATTTCAATGGATTTCGTTTCGGGGTTACCGCGATCACCGAAGGGATGAATAAAATCTGGGTGATCGTAGATAGGTTAACGAAAGTTGCCATATTTATCCCAATGAAGGATACTTGGTCAATGGACCAATTGGCAAGGGCGTATGTCGACAATGTGGTACGTCGGCATGGAGTACCACACGACATCATCTCGGATAGGGACAGTAGATTTGTCTCACATTTTTGGACAAAACTACAAGACGCCCTCGGTACGAAAATAAAGATGAGTACCGCGTTCCACCCCATGACGGATGGGCAAACGGAAAGAACGATCCAAAGACATGCTAAGGGCATGTGTACTAGAATTTAAAGGAAGTTGGGAAAATCATTTACCATTGATTGAATTTTCCTACAACAACAGTTACCATGCTAGCATTGGCATGGCACCTTTCGAAGCACTGTATGGACGCAAGTGCCGAAGTCCGTTGAACTGGGGAGAGAGCGATAGGACTATGATAGATGGACCACAACTTGTTGAGGATATGGCTCAACAAGTCAAGATAATCCAAGGAAAGATAAGAGCCACGCAAGACCGACAAAAGAGCTATGCCGACGTAAGACGACAAGAATTGGAATTCCAAATAGGTGATAAGGTCATGCTGAAGGTATCACCGATGAAGGGTGTGATGCGCTTTGGCAAGCGAGGGAAATTGAGCCCACGATACATAGGACCGTACGAGATCCTAGAAAGAGTAGGAAACCTCGCATATCGGCTAGCATTGCCGCCACAATTTGCTCGTGTCCACGTCGTGTTCCATGTCTCACAACTGAAGAAATATGTACGCGATCTGACCCACGTACTCCAACCGGAAGAGACCGAATTGGATGATGACTTGAGCTACGAGGAAGTTCCGGTACGAATACTCGACGTGAAGGAGAGAGTAACAAGGAATAAGACCGTGAGAATGGAAAAGGTTCTTTGGTCTAACCACGAAGCCGAGACGGCAACGTGGGAGCTAGAGGCATACATGTTTGTGTGATGAGGGAAATAGTTTGTGATATCTGTATATACAAGACTCTTTAAGGGATTGAAAAACAACAAATATACTGTGAAATGAATGCCTCATCATTTTTTATTGGAGGAGTCGAAGCCAGAGAAATGATGGTGGGAGCCTATGCCATACATGTAACACCCGAGAAAAAACAAATTCAAATTGTTTCGAACTACGTCATGACTTGATCCCTTCACAGGGTACGTAGGCAGCTTGGAACTAATTTCTAAGTTCAGTCACGAAATAAACCACGAAATAAAATCACAAAACAAATCATAAAGTAAAATCACAAAATAAATCACGAGATAAATCACAAGATCGATCGCAGGGACGATAGGAGGAGTTGGAACTAATTTAAACTAGACTACTTAGGCCACGGAAATGTTACGAGCGATAAGCCGAACTCGTAACAAGTTTAAGGTGAAGATGCCGAACCGGAGACTACCCGAGGAGTCGAGCTAACACGTAGGGGGTAGAAAACCGATAGAGGAAAGCAATGAAAGACCCGACGGAACACGCGAACCGCCGAACCGGCCGGTCCGGCCGGCCCGCGCCCGCCGCGCGCCGCCATGCGGCCACCGCGCGGATGAAGGCGTCATGACGCCAGGCCTGGCACGCGTGCTCCACGCGGGCGTAGGCGTGGGTGCGCGTCACCAGCGCGCCAGAGGTGCAGAAGGTGTTAACTTTCCTTCTATGGCGATTTTCTTGCCAAAAATCCATCCCCCATTATGGGCAAGCGGATCAAGGCATTGGGGAAAGCCATAATTGCAGCCTTGGGCGCCCCCTACCCCATAATCTCGGAAAACCTAACCCTAAACACATCCAATCTTCCTCTCCAAGTCAAAACCCCTCCGAACTCACTTTCCGGTGAGCATTCCGGCGACGGCGAGGCGAAAGGAACCAAGCCCTGCCCTCTAGACTCTTGGTAAGCTATTGTACAAAGTTTTAGTTCGTCCATATAACTCAGAAACTCGGATTCTAACCCTTTTTCTTTACTACGATTTCACGTCGGAAAACGAACAAAAAGCGATCGAAGAAGTTGGTCGTTCGTCGCAACCCTAGGATGCCCGGAAACCCTTTCCAGCAACTCAAAACTCTAACTAAGTAAGTTAAGACCTTACTCACAAATTTTTGTGGTTTATTGTTGTTTAAAACTCGAGATTTATACCCGTAACAAAAACCGATTTTCAAAAACCCTATTTTCGTCCAATTTCAAAAACTCGCCTAAAACTCGACCTTCGGGAATTCAATCCGAAAACTTTTCAACATAGATTTTGTTCCTAAGACTTTAACCTATCTTGTGTCCAAATTTCAGCCATTGACATTAAGATTTGCTATCCCAAATCTCGCCGTAAACTTTCTGTGACAAACCGAACATTTGAAACCATTGACAGATTTCATTACTCGACTTGATGCATGTTTTTCACCCGTTTCTAGAATGATTTAACTTGCATTTCTAAACACAAGTTGTAGATAAATGTGTCTAGATTATGCATATAAAATTTCATGGATTTTGGAGTTCATTTGATATGTCAAACGGCCGAATTTCAGAACCTGTTTCAAGCAATCCTTTGAGTCCGCGCGTGTATAGCGTGTTGTGGTCGATTTTGAACACCTAAAATTCATTATACCTAATTTCTTAAAACATGAAATTTGTTCATTAATGTGTTGTGTATCTCCTGTAAAAATTTCGGATCAATTGGCTTTGAAATGAATTTTTAATCGGCGTCGCACGAACCTGTGACGAAATCAGTTTTTGAGACAAAAATTATCCTTTGTAAAGAACTCAAATTTTGACTCACTTCGAAACCTTATTTCCAAAAACTTAAAACATGAAAGTTGTTCGTGTGTGTGTTTTTGAGCTACTGTGTAAATTTCAGAATTTTTGGTGTGAAAATGAATTTTTAATTAAGAAAGGCGCAAATTGCGTCAAACCGGATTTTTCAAACTAGAGAAAACTCGAACTATGAAACGCGATATCGAATCTTTTGATCACTTGAAATACGAATTTTCGAAAAATCCCGTGCACTAGGCTGAGCCGATCTTCATGCTAATCATTATCTTTGAGACTGCCTCGTTAGTGGTCTCCTTACTATCTGAGATTGCCTCGTTAGTGATCTCGCGCGCTGTGTTGTGGATCGCCTCGTTAGTAGTCCTACTATCTTTTGAGACTGCCTCGTTAGTGGTCTCCCATTATTGTGGACTGCCTCGTTAGTGGCCCTAAGTTGAGATTGCCTCGTTAGTGATCTCCCGGTATGGTGTCATCTTCTTAGTTTGCGGGATAAATTATAAAAGACTTGTGTGAGTGTTAATTATGCTTAAATCTTATTTACCATGTTTTTAAATTATGCATTTAAAATACGTCATTAAATTACGTCCTTAAATTCCGCTTTTAAATTAAGTCTTTTAAATTATGCAATTTCGTCTTGGGTAAATTAATCATTTTTTCCGCTGCGAATAAAATATGGATTTTTAAAGTAATGCATGACAAGTGAATCTTTAGTTTTTAAACACATGGAACCCCTTAAATTGTTAGTTAGGGATTAACTTACTCGGTATATTTTTATACTGATAAACCGTTGTTATTTTTCTTTTACAGAGTATGTCGAGTGACGCATTGCATATGCACTTGGGGGAAACCATTATGGAGAATTTAAATTCTGCATCGTACTGTTTTTACCGGGTCTGTTAAACCCGAGGATTTGGCCATGTTGGCCGTGATTTACTTTCCGCTGCATTTACTCTATTTATTTTCGCGCATTACTACTATCGTATTTTGAATTAAGTATTATAAATTTCCGGACTAAATCTTGAAATGCTTTAAATCTT
This sequence comes from Hygrophila difformis, assembly GCA_030278955.1. Lineage (NCBI taxonomy): Eukaryota > Viridiplantae > Streptophyta > Magnoliopsida > Lamiales > Acanthaceae > Hygrophila > Hygrophila difformis. The sequence goes on along the minus strand of JAOANR010000003.1, from coordinate 34,321,055 downwards.
TTGCATACCCACAAGCCTTGCATTTCCTTAGTGAGCTCGGGAAGCCTGTGTCTTGCTAGGGAGATGTGGCGGTGACATCCCGGCCTGGGTTATCAAATCCGGGGTGTTACAAGTTGGTATCAAAGCCCGGAAAATTTTTTTTAAGTTACTACTATTATTTTAAACCATTCTTTTTAAAACCCAAATATTATTTTTAAATTATTTATTTTGACTACTAGTATTATTTTAGCCCAAAAGCTTATTTTTACATGGCCCAAAATCTTAGCCAAAAGAAATATTAAATTTTGGCCCACTATAGGGCCCAACTTTTATTCTTACCCTTGTAGTAGATTTATTTTAAAATACATGGATAGACTGCATTTTTAAAACGGGGAAAAGGGGGATTTGCACTTGCATGTTGCATAAGCATACTTCTCATAGTTTTAAATTACTACATATCTTAACCTTGCTTGAAAATGTCTAACTCTAACCTCCCTTGTTGACATTAGATGGTCGAACCCAACGCGAACATGACCAATCTGATGATGAAATTGACCAACGCATATCTCGAGTCCCAACAGCATATCAATCACTTCAAGGCTCGAGTGGGGCATCTAGAGAGTAACGTGGACTATCTGAGACATCTTAGGGAAGCTGACCATCATGAAATAACCCAACTCAAGGCCCAAGTCGCCGAACTCCAAACCCAAGTGGTCACACTCCAAAACAAGGACAATGAACTGATGATGCAAATAGGACACTTAGGAGCTGAGCTGCTGGGCCTAGAGGCTGACATATTTCCTCCGAGCCCGAGCCCGGTGGGACACCCATTCCCATTGACGTATCCAGCGACGAGGACGATCCCATCGAGGATGTACCTGCCTAGTCACTCTAGACTTAGAGATCCATACTGATGCACCATTGCTATTTCCGTTTCGAATGCTTGTAACCCAAATTTATTTCTTGAATAATAAAAATACAAGCCTATTTTTTTTATTTTATTCCATACATTTTATTTAATTCTTTAACTACCATGATCAAAGAGGGGGACCTACAACCCTTGACCCAAAAAAAAAAAAAACCGAACAGATTACTGAACAAAAAAAATTAAAAAAAATAAAAATAAACAAATAAATAAATAAATAAATAAATTTTACCTAAGTTCCAGCAACCTCTACAAACAGACCCCAATAAATTGATACCTATTAAAAGGTTAATCTTCATTCAATAAAATTTTCCCCTTACAAGCAGCTATTTATTTAACATATAAACTCTACCCCGTATATCTTATCACTCTAGTTTATCTAGGTTCCTTGAAGCGGTTTAGTCAAGCAACGGCGCAAGTATTGTTGGGCAACCCACACACATGTAAATACGATAGGAAGGTAACAGTAAATCCAGAACATCTCAAACCATAAAATAGACGGAACAATTGAACCATGTTTCTAAACAGCAATAGACTACTAACACATGTCAAACACATAACTAAGCAATAACACAACAAAAACATAAACCACAAATCCTAGACAGCAGAAACGTTCTCATAAGGAGGAAACTAAACAAAGTACATCTAATGCAGAACTTAAACGGAAACGCAAGCAGGGAAGGGAAAACATCACTGATCAGGAGGCGGGAACTGCCGACGCATGTAGTCATCCATCTGCCGCACATAGGCATACATGTCGGACATGGTGGCCTGCTGCTGAGCCTGCCTCGTAGCAAACGAGTCCATACGGGTCTGGTAAAAGTCCAATCTAGCGTCTATGGCATCGTAACGAGCCTGCCCAGCTGCAAACCCGGCATCCATAACGACCCGCATCTCCTGCATCATTTGCAGTATCTGAGCCATCTCCTGTCCCTGAGGTGCCACTGCAGGAGGTGGAACTACGGGAGGAGGGGGTGGCTGCTCCGGTGGTACGACAAGGATCAAGCTGCCATCATCAGGCTGCGGGCGAAGTACAGCACGGGGAGCCCCACGACGTAAGGCGCTACGCCAGGCAGCATAAGTCGGGATACGGTAGCAGCTGCCCGCCACTAGATCGTGCGGATCTGTCTCCGGTGTCGTGCGGATCCCCTGCGCCGCGCACAATCCACAGATGAGGTGAACATGGGTAATCACCCTACTCCCTCGTCCTCTCCGCATACCCCGCAAGTTGTCCTCGATACAAGCTCCTACATTCACCCTACCGTCTCGCGCGATAAAGCAAATGGTCTCGTAGACGTGATCCAGAACAATGTGGCTCCGGGTAATCGGCCGGACGCGCCCTAACCATATCTGGGCAAGCTCTCGCCAAGGGGAGTCCATCGTCGTCAAACGTAGCTCATGATCGTGTCGAGCTGAGGAGGCACCACGGTGCATAAGACATCCCACGCAGGAGCAAGAACACGTCCCTCAGGCTGTGGGCGGAATGCGCCATCGTCAGGCAAGCCAAAATAGACATTGATCGCCCGAGCACTGAAGTCGAGATAGCGACCACGAACCCATACCCGAGATAGGTCGTCACCCTCCCCAAGACCGCCAATGTTGGCGATAACCTCCATAGCCAAATAACCGGAGGCAACGCCCTCGGGATGACGTGCAAGCCCGGTGCACTGCAAGTACTCCAAGACTGCACTGACCCTGTCATCGCCCAAATGATCAGGGTATATGCCTCTCTCGGGGACGTAAGCCCTGTTTCGACGAAGCTCGTCGAAATAAAAGTCCTGGGCAGCCCTCGTCCTAAACCGGAACCTGTCGTGCCGGTGAGGACGCACCTCGTCAGGGAGACCCCTGAGTCTCGGGCCCCGCTGCTCCTCGTCCTCCTCTGGCTCACTCTCGTCAAAAGCAGGCATCGCCGGAGTGGCATGGCTGGGGCCAGCCTCATCAGTAACTCGTCTCCTAGTCCTCGGAGGACATATGAGAGACGCCAAAACGACCCACAAAAAGAGCAACATCCTGCAAATTACCCAATACCGATTATAAGACTAAATTCCACACAAAAGTCAAGCAAAAATACGTAAGGGGCATCAATATACACTTCCAACGTGAATATACCATATGAACATCAAATCCTACCGTTTGCTAAGACCAACCAGGAGGTAATCTAGACAAAGGATATGCTCAAACTAGTTCCCAAAACCTTTGTGGCATTTCGTCGAACACGTTATGTGCGCAATAAACCAAAACCTAAGTTACTAACAACACACGGAAGTTTCCCACAAAACGAAACAATGACTCAAATAACAACACATCATTTCCGTACAGCACCAAACAACAAAGAAATGAGCTAATAATCACAACCAATAACAACCAAACATCAAAAACCTAATAGTCTTTCTAAAGATTTAAATCCAACAAGAATTTGCTAAAAACGTAAACACATGGGACATAAATACAAGCGGGGCAACAAGAGTAACATCAATTATCACATATGGTTGCTAATTTGCACTAATCAAGCCTAAAAATAACAAACCCCCAATTTTTGTACATAAACCCTAATTCCTAAATCACTTCACAAATCAAGTTATTCAAAGCATAAAAATTGAAATTAGTAAGTGGGTTTAGTAGATTCATACCTTGGTGAGTGAAATTGAAGTCGAAATCAAGCAAACGGGAAGGTAACTCGCCGGATTTAGAGAGAATTGGGGGTGTGGTCTCGAATGGGAAATGGGGGAAGTGGCTCGCGCTCGCCGGATTTAGAGAGAATTGGGGGTGTGGTCTCGAATGGGAAATGGGGTCCGCGCGAGCCCTATTTTCTCGAACAGGGGCAGCCGCGCGCTCGCCGTGCGCTGAGGCCCCATACTGCGCGGCCACCGCGCGGGACCCGGAGGGTGTTTTATTTTTTTTTCCTGTTTTGCTTAATCTCTTTTGCTATACACCCCTCACTCAACCCGAGCATATATTGGCGGTGAGATACAACGACATGGGGTATCACCGACATCATTCCTGACAGAGACAGTAGAATTGCCTCGCATTCTCTTTTTGTAAGGCAATAGAAAACCCTCGGGACGGAGAAACATAGGAACCATAAGAAATTCTGTGAAGAGTGGGAAACCGCTTATTGACTAGCGTCACCACCCCAATCTGCTTGTATTCACGATGTATTCCGTGACTCCCAATTGAAGAAGTATGTGCACGATCCGGCCCATGTACTCCAAGCGGAAGAAGTTGAATTTGAGGATGACCTAAGTTATGAGGAAGTTCCGGTGCGAATACTGGACACAATGGAGAGAGTAACGAGGAATAAGACCGTGAGAATGGTCAAGGTCCTTTGGTCCAACCACGAGACGGAGACGGCAACGTGGGAGTTGGAGGCCGACATGAAACAACGTTACCCTACCCTCTTCCAAGATGAACCGGCCACAGTTATGGGGACATAACTGTATTCTTAAGGGGGGGAGGATGTAACACCCGAGAAAAACAAATTCAAATTGTTTCGAACTACGTCATGACTTGATCCCTTCACAGGGTACGTAGGCAGCTTGGAACTAATTTCTAAGTTCAGTCACGAAATAAACCACGAAATAAAATCACAAAACAAATCACAAAGTAAAATCACAAAATAAATCACGAGATAAATCACGAGATCGATCGCAGGGACGATAGGAGGAGTTGGAACTAATTTAAACTAGACTACTTAGGCCACGGAAATGTTACGAGCGATAAGCCCAACTCGTAACAAGTTTAAGGTGAAGATGCCGAATCGGAGATGACCCGAGGAGTCGAGCTAACACGTAGGGGGTAGAAAACCGATAGAGGAAAGCAAGGAAAGACCCGACGGAACACGCGAACCGCCGAACCGGCCGGTCCGGCCGGCCCGCGCCCGCCGCGCGCCGCCACGCGGCCACCGCGCGGACGAAGGCGTCGCGACGCCAGGCCTGGCACGCGTGCTCCGCGCGGACGTAGGCGTGGGTGCGCGTCACCAGCGCGCCAGAGGTGCAGAAGGTGTAAACTTTCCTTCTATGGCGATTTTCTTGCCAAAAATCCGTCCCCCATCAAGGGCAAGCGGATCAAGGCATTGGGGGAAGCCATAATAACAGCCTTGGGCGCCCCCTACCCCATAATCTCAGAAAACCTAACCCTAAACACTTCCAATCTTCCTCTCCAATTCAAAACCCCTCCGAACTCACTTTCCGGCGAGCATTCCGGCGACGGCGAGGCGAAAGGAACCAAGCCCTGCCCTCTAGACTCTTGGTAAGCTATTGTACAAAGTTTTAGTTCGTCCATATAACTCAGAAACTCGGATTCTAACCCTTTTTCTTTACTATGATTTCACGTCGGAAAACGAACAAAAAGCGACCGGAGAAGTTGGCCGTTCGTCGCAACCCTAGGACGCCCGGAAACCCCTTCCAGTGACTCAAAACTCTAACTAAGTATGTTAAGACCTTACTCACAAATTTTTGTGGTTTATTGTTGTTTAAAACTCGAGATCTATACCCGTAACAAAAACCGATTTTCAAAAACCCTATTTTCGTCCAATTTCAAAAACTCGGCTAAAACTCAACCTTCGGGAATTCAATCCGAAAACTTTTCAACATAGATTTTGTTCCTAAGACTTTAATCTATCTTGTGTCCAAATTTCAGCCATTGACATTAAGATTTACTATCCCAAATCTCACCGTAAACGTTCTATGACAAACCGAACATTTGAAACCATTGACAGATTTCATTACTCGACTTGATGCATGTTTTTCACCCATTTCTAGAATGATTTAACCTTGCATTTCTAAACACAAGTTGTAGATAAATGTGTCTAGATTATGCATATAAAATTTCATGGATTTTGGAGTTCATTTGATATGTCAAAAGGCCGAATTTCAGAACCTATTTCAAGCAATCCTTTGAGTCCGCGCGTGTACAGCGTGTTGTGGTTGATTTTTGAACACCTAAAATTCATTATTCCTAATTTCTTAAAACATGAAAGTTGTTCATTAATATGTTGTGTATCTCCTGTAAAAATTTCGGATCAATTGGCTTTGAAATGAATTTTTAATCGGCGTCGCACGAACCTGTGACGAAATCAGTTTTGAGACAGAAATTATCCTTTGTAAAGAACTCAAATTTTGACTCACTTCGAAACCTTATTTCCAAAAACTTAAAAACATGAAAGTTGTTCGTGTGTGTGTTTTTGAGCTACTGTGTAAATTTCAGAATTTTTGGTGTGAAAATGAATTTTTAATTAAGAAAGGCGCAAACTGCGTCAAACCGGATTTTTCGAACTAGAGAAAACTCGAACTATGAAACGCGATATCGAATATTTTGATCACTTGAAATACGTATTTTCAAAAAATCTCGTGCACTAGGCTGAGCCGATCTTCATGCTAATCATTATCTTTGAGACTGCCTCGTTAGTGGTCTCCTTACTATCTGAGATTGCCTCGTTAGTGATCTCGCGCGCTGTGTTTTGGATCGCCTCGTTAGTGGTCCTACTATCTTTTGAGACTGCCTCGTTAGTGGTCTCCCATTGTTGTGGACTGGCTCGTTAGTGGTCCTAAGTTGAGATTGCCTCGTTAGTGATCTCCCGGTATGGTGTCCTCTTCTTAGTTTGCGGGATAAATTATAAAAGACTTGTGTGAGTGTTAATTACGCTTAAATCTTATTTACCATGTTTTTAAGTTACGCATTTAAATTACGTCATTAAATTACGTCCTTAAATTCCGCTTTTAAATTAAGTCTTTTAAATTATGCAATTTCGTCTTGGATAAATTAATCATGTTTTCCGCTGCGAATAAAATATGGATTTTTAAAGTAATGCATGACAAGTGAATCTTTAATTTTTAAACACATGGAACCCCTTAAATTGTTAGTTAGGGATTAACTTACTCGGTATATTTTTATACTGATAAACCGTTGTTATTTTTCTTTTACAGAGTATGTGGAGTGACGCATTGCATATGCACTTGGGGGAAACCATTATGGACATTTTAAATTCTGCATCGTACTGTTTTTACCGGGTCTGTTAAACCCGAGGATTTGGCCATGTTGGCCGTGATTTACTTTCCGCTGCATTTACTCTATTTATTTTCGCGCATTACTACTATCGTATTTTGAATTAAGTATTATAAATTTCCGGACTAAATCTTGAAATGCTTTAAATTTTTTGCATACCCACAAGCCTTGCATTTCCTTAGTGAGCTCGGGAAGCCGTGTCTTGCTAGGGAGATGTGGCGGTGACATCCCGGTCTGGGTTATCAAATCTGGGGTGTTACAATAAAAATTACAAAGGGATAAGGGGAGAGATAGGGGGCCGGGTGGGGAATCGAGCCCCCAACCCTAAGGTTAGAAGGTATAGGGCCTGTTTGGGAATTAGCTGTTAGCTGTTAACTGATTGTGTAAGTAATTTGAGTAATAATTTAATTAAAATTAACTGTTTGGCAGTTTTGAGCCAAATTTTTTGCCTAGAATAAGCTAATTCCAAAATGCTGTTATTTGCAGCGGTTTCAAAAAGAGCTGATTAACACTATTTTAAGTTATTTTTTCTTTTTAAATAAGCTAATTTATCTTAAATTGACTAGAATAAGCTAATTTTATTTAGCTTATTTGCCAAACAGGGACATAGACTTGGCCGATTAGGCAAGTCTCATCTCCAATGCCTCATCATTTAGGGTGTGGTTTTAAATTTTAAATGTGCGAATTTGAAAATTAAAATTTAAAATAGTAATTCTTTTATTTTCAACTGTAAAGACACGTGCACAGTTGCACTCCTTGTATTTGAATATCCTAATTCCCACCTATGAATATTGTGATCGATAATCTATCATGGTAATGATTTAAATTACATCCAAATGGATGTATTTATACATTATTATTATTATTATTATTATTATTATTATTATTATTATTATTATTATTATTATTATTATTATTATTATTATTATTATTATTATGCTACCATCTTACTTATCAGTAATTGTTTTTGTCATGATCAATACTATCAGCAAACAGGAACATTTGATATGACATTATTACATCAAAATAGAAAATATCATAAGTAATAGTACATTTTGCAAAGTCTATGTTACCAAAAATATCAACATAGAAAATATCATTAGTAATCTATATAATAATCAAAAACAAAATAGTTTAACACACACACACTTTCCCGCCTAAATATTTTCCCCTCACAAAATTCATTTTTTTACACTCTCTCTCACACACTAACTTATTTACAGTTCTGCCACCGGACCGTGCTCCACATCGATGATAATTATAAATATGCCATGGTACGTGCTCCAATTTCTATATTAAACCTGCATCTCATTTATTCTCTTCCTCCTATAAATATGTGTATTATAACCCACCTCAAAATCATATCCTTACATCTTCATCTAACATTTCTCTCAATATTATAGCTTTTGTTCCATTTAACAAATATATTTCCCACCATTTTATAGCTTTTCTTATTCAATTTCATGTTTCTTTCTCCCTCTTTTGCTAATATCTTTGTTTTCTTTTGTTATTGTTTTGGTGACAGTTATTGGAACAACGAGAGTACAAACTCAAGTGACGAAGAACATTTTGAATGGATGAAGAGCTAAGGAATATTCATAATCATAAAAGATTAAATCAATTGTTGTGACATCTTCTTCTATGACAAATACATCTCCCCGCCATTTTATAGCTTTTATGATTCAATTTCATGCCTCTTTCTCCTTTTTTTGCTAATATTTTTATTTTCTTTTGTTGTTGTTTTGGTGACAGATATTGGAACAACGATAGTACAGACTCAAATGACGAAGAGCATTTTGAATGGATGAAGAGCTAAGGAATATTCATAATCATAAAAGAATAAATCAACGTGATCATGGGCATATTGAGTGCTCCCGTGCTCCCGTAATCATGGGCATATTTATAATCATCTTTGACTCTCGTGCATTTCCGACTTTACGGATTCTCGGAATCAAGATCCCTTCGCTCTTCGGATTAAATTCTATTTCATATCATAAAATTTACGGGTATTACAGTCTACCCTCCTTAAGAATCAACTTCGTCCTTGAAGTTGCGCTTTATCTCCTCGCAAGCTCGGAAATTTTTTGATTGTGTGATTGTATTATTGTGTGTTGTTGTTTGTTATTATTTGACTGAACCCGGAATTTAAATTTCCAAGTTGCCTACGTACCCCGTGAAGGGATCAAGTCATTACGTAGTTCAAAACAATTTGAATTTGTTTATTTGCAGACAAAAATATTCGGGTCGTTACATCCTCCCCCCCCCCCCCCCCCCCCTTAATATTACAGTTATGTCCCCATAACTGTGGTCGCATCGCCTTTGAATAGGGTCGGGTAACGCTCCCTCATGTCTGCCTCTACCTCCCATGTTGTCTTTTCACTTTCATGGTTTGACCAAAGAATCTTAACCATCCTCACGGTCTTATTTCTTGTTACTCTCTCCTTCACATCGAGTATTCGTACCGAAATTTCCTCGTAGCTCAAGTCATCATCCAGCTCAATTTCTTCCGGTTGGAGTACATGGGTCGGGTCGTGCATATACTTTTTCAATTGTGAGACATGGAACACATTGTGGACACGAGCCAATTGTGGCGGTAAGACTAGTCGATATGCTAGATTCCCGACTCTTTCTAGAATCTCATAAGGTCCTATGTATCGAGGGCTTAACTTTCCTCCTTTGTCAAAGCGCATCACGCCCTTCATCGGTGATATCTTCAGCATGACCTTATCCCCAACTTGAAATTCTAGATCTCGCCGTCTCACATCGGCATAACTTTCCTGTCGGTCTTGGGCCGCTTTCATCTTTCCTTGAATCACCTTGATTTGTTGAGTCACATCTTCTACGAGTTGTGGTCCCACTACCACAGTCTTATCACTCTCTTCCCAACTCAACGGGCTCCAGCACTTTCGACCATACAATGCCTCAAATGGTGCCATGCCGATGCTAGCATGGTAGCTGTTGTTGTAGGAAAATTCAATTAATGGTAAATGATTTTCCCAGCTACCCTTAAACTCTAGGACACACGCTCTCAGCATGTCCTCCAATGTTTGGATTGTTCTCTCAGTTTGTCCACCCGTCATTGGGTGGAATGCAGTACTCATCTTAATCTGTGTACTGAGAGCTTCTTGTAACTTGCTCCAAAAGTGAGAGACAAATCTACTGTCTCTATCGGAGATAATGTCATGTGGTACCCCGTGTCGCCGTACCACATTGTCAATATACGCTCTTGCTAATTGGTCCATGGTCCAAGTATTCTTCATTGGAATGAAAATGGCCGTCTTCGTTAGCCATGACAATCACCCATATCTTATTCATCCCTCTGAGTGATCGCGGTAATCCCGAAATGAAATCCATCGAGATACTATCCCACTTCCAACTCGGGATTTCCAATGGTTGCATCAATCCTAAGGGTTTTTGTCGCACGGCTTTGACCTTTTGGCACGTGAGGCATCTCGCTACAAATTCTGCCACGTCCTTCGTCATCCTCAGCCACCAGTAAATCTTCCTCAAATCCTTATATAATTTGCCGCCTCCAGGGTGGACCGAGTAAGGTGTGTTATGCCATTCTTCCATCAATCTTTGTTTTAGCTCCACGCATTTTTGTGGTATGCACCACCTTCCCTTGAAACAAATGCTTCCATCCTCATGGATAGCAAATCCTATCGCCTTCCCATCGGCAATGTTCTCCTTAATCCTTTCCAACTTCATGTCGCCCGGTTGGGCGAGTTTGATCTCGTCAAATATGGTCGATTCGACTACCTTTGCGTTGACCACTTCATTTACAGTGGCCGAATGCACTAGCTTTAAGCTCAATCTCGCCAAGTCCATATACAATGCCGGCGGAATCGTCAACGGATTCGCCACATGTTGGGTCTTCCGGCTTAAGGCATCAGCTACCACGTTGGCCTTCCGTTCGTGGTAAGAAATTTCGAGATCATAGTCCTTGATTAGTTCCAACCACCTCCGTTGCCTCAGATTTAACCCCTTTTTAGTGAATATGTATTTGAGGCTTTTGTGGTCAGTGAACATCCGACACTTTCTCCCATAGAGGTAATGTCTCCATATCTTTAGAGCGAACACGACTGCCGCCAACTGCAAGTCGTGTGTCGGGTAGTTCGCTTCATGAGGTTTCAATTGACGCGATGCATATGCAATGACTCTTGAGTCTTGCATCAAAACGCATCCTAGACCTTCCTTCGAAGCGTCACTGTAAACCTCGAAGTCACCATTCTCTGAAGGTAGTGCTAATACGGGCGTAGTGGTGAGTCGCTTTTTCAGCTCTTGAAACGCGGACTCACACTCACTAGTCCAGTCGTATTTCACCCCTTTCTTCAACAGCTGGGTCAACGGGAGTGCGATTTTCGAGAAGTCCTTCACAAATCGCCTATAATACCCTGCTAGTCCAAGGAAACTCCGTATATCAGTTGGACTCATTGGCAATGCCCACTCCGTCACCGCCGAAACTTTCGCCGGATCCACTGAAACTCCAGTGGCGGATACTATGTGCCCCAGGAATGCTACTTCCTTCAACCAAAAGTCGCATTTGGACAGTTTTCCATAGAGTTGGTTCTTGCGCAAAATCCCTAACACTTGGTGCAAATGTTGGGAATGCTCCTCCTCGCTTCTCGAGTAGATCAGGATGTCGTCGATGAACACCACGACGCATTGATCTAACAATTCTCTAAATATTTTGTTCATGAGGTTCATGAACATTGCAGGTGCATTTGTTAACCCAAAGGATAACAATGTGAACTCGTAGTGTCCATAACGAGTTCGGAACGCCGTCTTCGGGATATCCTTCTCGGCAATCCTCAGCTGGTGATAACCGGATCGCAAGTCGATCTTTGAGGACACTGAAGCTCCCTTCAACTCTTCAACTGGTCAAATAAGTCCTCAATCCATAAGGACTGTGTTAATAGGTGTTGTTTTGGAGTTGATAATGTTCACTTGTTGGAGTGTGTAAATCAATCCTATTGGCGTAAGTTTACGCCGAGTTTTACAGAAGATAATGGTTTTTTTTTTAAAGGTCCGGGGTCTCAGGGTTTAGGGTTAAGGGTTTGGGGTAACCTTGTACGATTATTGTCTCTTGATTACATATATACATATGTTGTTTATTTATTAATACCTTATACCTTGGTTTGGTTGAGTCTCAACAAGGTATTTGAAAAAAATAATTTAATAAAATGTAACGAATAATTTAAATATATTTATGTATAAAATAAATGGTTGTAAATTTATTGCTCAATAGAAAACTTTATTTGGTTACAAGCCATAAAGCAATCACAATACTAGTAGTAATTAAAAAGGGAAATAGAATCAATCATAATAATGATGCATCAATATATAGATATATCTATATCCCTAAGTATAGGGGAAATGAGTGGCCGGGTCCTCCATGGGCATGGTGACTAGTTGGGCCCAGTAGCATTGGGTGCAGGGCCCGGGTTCTAAAGGACCGCTCCATCAGCTTGGTTGGCTAGGTTGGTCAGCTCCCAACCCAGGTCCCCTACTTGCGTCTCTATGTCGTTACTCTTGGTCCGGAGTTCAGCCTCGTGGGCTTGGAGTTCGTTGACTTGAACCTTGAGTTGGGTTACATCGTGTTGATCCGCTTCCCTCAGATTCGCTAGGTGGGCCATGTTAGCCTCCAGTTGTTCTACCCGCAATTTGAAATTGTTTACATTTTGTGGTGATTCGAGATGTGCGTCGATCAATCTTATCATAAGGTTGATCATGTTCGCGTTTGGTCGGCCATCTAATACCAACAAGGTAAGTTAGAGTTAGAACATACCAAATATAGAGTTAGGAGATGCAAAAATTTAAATCTACGTGCGAGTATGCAAATCCCCCCAAATAAAAATTTAATTTATCCATGTGTTTTTTTTAAAGTAAATTTACTCCATGGACAATAATAAAAAGTTGGAACTCTATATTGGGCCAACATTTTAATATTCTTTGGCTTAAAAATATTAGGCTAAGTAAGAAAAAAAATTTTGGTTCAAAATTTTTGGGCTCAAATAATTAGGATTTTAAATAACTAGTAAGTAGAATGATTGGGCCAAAAACTTGGGCTCAAAGTAATAGTTTTTTTTTAAAAAAAAAACACTAAGTACAATAATACTAGTTTTAAAATAATGGTTTAAAATAATAACAGTAGCTTTAAAAATATTCCGGGCTCTCATACTAACTTGTAACACCCCGGATTTGATAACTCAGGCCGGGATGCCACCGCCACACCTTCCTAGCAAGACACGAATTCTCCGAGCTTGCTAAAGACATGCAAGGCTATGGGTATTAAAAAGAGTTTAAAAATAAGTTCCGAATTATTTAAAAATAATAATATAATGTTATCCACACATGATAGTAATAATAAGTTGCAGCAGAAATTAAAATAAGGCCGACATGGCCAAAACTCGGGTTAAACAGGCCCGATATGCATGTCTCATAAAACGAGAAAATAATGTTCCAAAGAGTTCCCCCCCAAATGCACATGCTTATGCATTCTCGACATACTCTGAAAAGAAGAGGAAAGCAACAGTCTTATCAGTATTATAAAATACTGAGTAAATCAATCCTAACATAACAATAAAGGGGTTTAATTTTAGTAAATAAAATCATGCTTTGGTCTTGCATATAAAAATATTTTATTTCCTAATTTAAAAGTAAGAATTTAAATTGCAAAATTTAAAGGCACATCAAATTGCATAAATAATGAATTAAGCATGGGCATGTATTTAAAACATAATAATAATGACATAAATAAATAAAATCTAAGTCTTTTTAATTTTCCCCGTTACACCACCATTTCAACAATATTTCATTTAGCCGGCTGGAAGTGAAAACATACTACACATGATTGTAGTATTCAACAATCATGTGTCCGACATACTAAGCATGGGCATGTATTCAACAATCTAAGTCTTTTTGAAAACATACTAAGCATGGGCATGTATTCAACAATCTAAGTCTTTTTAAATCATTCTGAAATTTTGTGAAAACATACTACACATGATTGTCTACAATTTACATCACAAAGATTAGTTCAGACTGGAAGTGATAGAAACATGCTCATCAAGTTCGATTAAATGCACCGTCAGATTTTCGAAAATTCTTAAAAATGCAGGATATGTCCGACATGATTTGGGTATCAAAACTCGATAAAAATCCCTGAAATGTTTACACAACATAGCTTAAAGTCTTAGGATCAAAATCTTAGTTTTGAGTTTTTCGGTTTGAACACTCGAAGTAGGACTTTTAGTCAGATTTCAGTAAACATGCATATTGAGATTTTTAGGTTCGATTTTAACATTTTGTTTCAAATCCAAAGTTTCGGACGCCCCTAAAACACCCATATTGCTATGGAAGGTACTGACTTACAGTAAGAGAGTTCCTAGGGTAGATCGAATCGTCCAAAATTGCCACGAACGGATCTACGCAACACGCTGTCCTTCTCCTTTGGCCACGAACGTGTTTGCATGTAAAAATCCGAAAGTTAGAATGATGGTTATGATTTCAAATGACGAAGGAACCTAATCTAAACCTTACCAACAATCTGAAGTCTGAAATCCTTGATCTCCACACTCCCTCGGTCGGATTTGGTCGCCGGAAAGTCGTCGGAAGGTAAGAACTTGTGTTTTCGGTTTTGGGAGAGTTTGGGAAGAACAAGGGTGTTGAAAGACTAATAATGGGGTGGGAGATCCGTCATATTTCGACCTAAATGCCTTTCCCCCGACTGGGATCGAGTTTCCTTAGTCGGGGTCGAAAATTTTGGCAAGAAATCGCCGAAATCGCGCAAGTTGGCAGCTGTCTGCTGCCTGGCGCGGTCGTGGCGCGTTCCCGTGCGGAGACCGGGTCGTGCAATCCATCGGGTCTTCTCTCCTCTCCTTCAGACTTCTATCCTTCTACATTTTCGGGCTTGATTTTCCCGGCCATTCTCGGATTACGATTCCTATCTTAAATTTGTTTCAACTTAAATTGATTTCGTGTTTGAAATCTAAAGTCCGTCGGTTTTGGATTCTCGGCTTCTAATTCGTCGTCCTTTGACTCCCGTACATTTCTGACTTTACGGGTTCTCGGAATCAAGATCCGTTCGCTCTTCGGATTAAATTCTATTTCATATCATAAAATTTACGGGTATTACAAGAAGGTTGAGCCATCAACCGAACAAGCTCTTCCCTTCTTCCTTGTAGAGGGCGAGATCTGCAACATTAAATGTGGCAGTGGCATTAATTCCATACTCAAGAGGCAGTTCTAACCTGTATGCGTTGTCATTGATCTTCTCCAGCACTCTGAATGGACCGTCCCCCCGAAGGGAAAGTTTGTCACGCCTCTTCAATGGAAACCTCTCCTTCCGCATATGGAGCCACACCCAATCCCCGAGCTTTAACAGCAGCTTCCTCCGCCCTCTGTTGGCATATTTCGCATATGTCTCCGTGGCCTTCTCGAGGCTTTCCTGGGCGTTCCTGTGAAGCTCCTGTATAGCTCGAGATTGTGGGGCAATGGCAGCAGATCGACAGGTGTTAGTGGGTTGAAACCATAGACAATCTCGAACGGTGACATGTTAGTGGCACTGTGGACGTGTCTATTGTATGCAAACTCAATGTAGGACAGACACTCGTCCCAGCTCTTGTAGCTTGAAGCAGTAATAATCCTCATCAGATTACCCAACACTCTGTTGACGGCTTCAGTCTGCCCGTCTGTTTGAGGGTGATATGCTGTGGAAAACAACAGCTTCGTGCCAATCTCATGCCACATAGATTTCCAAAAAGAGCTGACAAATTTTGTGTCTCGGTCCGACACAATCGTCTTCGGGATCCCATGGAGACGCATCACTTCCTAAAAGAATAATTTGGAAATGTGGTGGGCGTCATTGGTCTTCGTGCAAGGGATAAAATGAGCCATCTTGTTGAAATGATCTACCACTACAAATATCGAATCTTTGTTCCGAGCAGTCCATGGTAGTCCAAGCACGAAATCCATCGAAATATCAATCTATGGTCCCTCGGGAATCGGTAGAGGCATATACAATCCGTGTGGCTTGGAAGTGGAACTTCGCCTTCAGGCAGACGATGAACTTGGATATCAGATCATCCACTTCCTTCCTCATTCCCGGCCAGTAGAAATGTTCGCTCAAAATACCGAAGGTGGCAGTCCTCCCGAAATGTCCCATAAGGTCTCCGTTGTGAACTTCTTTGATTAATAACTCCCGAACGGATCCCTTAGGAATGCACAGACGGTTCTCGAATTATAGAAATCCATCGAGTCTAGAATACTCATTGAACCCGTGCCTTTCGGATTCTGCCCAGAAATCCATGAAGTCAGATCAGTGGCATATTGATCCTTATTATGATCGAAGCCTATCAAATGCGTCGTGGCAATGGCCGCCAAGGCTGTTTTTCGGGATAGGGCGTCTGCAACAATATTTTCCTTTCCCTTTTTGTACATAAGTACATAAGGCAATGTCTCAATGAATCCGCTCAGGGTGCATGCCTTTTCCCTAGTTGACCTTGGTTCCGAATGTGCTTGAGGGTCTCGTGGTCCGTATGGATGATGAACTCACGGCCCCGAAGATAGTGTTGCCACGTCTTTAAAGCTTGGACCACATCGTAGAGTTCTTTGTCGTATGTTGATTAATTCAACTGAGCTCCAGAGAACTTTTCGCTGTGGTATGCCACTGGCTTACCATTTTGTAACAAGACTGCCCCCATGCCGGTGCCTGATGCATCACACTCTACCTCGAACGGTAGATCAAAATCAGATAGGGCCAATACCGGTGCATGAGTCAGCTTGGACTTCAGTTCCTCAAAACTTTTTTGTTCAGACGGCCCCCACTTGTAAACAAGTCCTTTCTTGAGTAGTGAAGTCAGGGGTGCCGCTATCAGACTGAAATTCGGGAGGAATCTCCGGAAGAATCCACACAACCCCAAGAATTATCGAACTTCATGTACGCTCGTGGGTGGCTTCCATTCCGAGATCGCCTTGATCTTTGTCTCATCGACCTTAAGCCCTCCACGTCCAACAATATATCCGAGAAACGAGAGTTCAGTTGCATGGAACGTGCACTTCTCTTTGTTGGCATATAACTGAACCTCTCGTAACCTGTTTAGCACCTGTTGGACATGGGAAAGATGACCAGATTCACTAGCACTATACACTAATATATCGTCAAAATATACAACGACAAATTTATTAATAAATGCACACAACGAAAAATTTATTAATAAATCGACGAAGGGTCTCGTTCATAAGCCGCATGAATGTTGAAGGCGCATTCGTCAATCCAAGTGGCATGACCAGCCATTCATACAGTCCGAATTTTGTCTTGAACGCAGTCTTCCATTCATCTCCCGGTTGCATCCGGATTTGATGATAACCACTTCGTAGATCAATTTTCGAAAGTATGCTGGCGTGACCCAGCTCGTCAAGCATATCGTCCAAACGTGGGATCAGGTGCCGATACTTGATGGTTATGGCATTAACGGCTCGGCAATCCACACACATGCGCCACGTGCCGTCTTTCTTGGGGACCAATAAGACTGGCACAGCACACGGTGAGAGGCTTTCTCGGACTCATCCCTTGTTCACCAGCTCTTGCACTTGCCTCTGCACTTCTTTTATTTCCTCCGGATTCATTCGGTAGGCTGGCCGATTCGGAATTGAAGCGCCTGGCACGAAATCAATTTGGTGTTCGATTCCGCGTTGAGGTGGTAGACCAGCCGGTACTCCATCCGGGAAAACATCAGAATTTTCCTCTAACATCCTGGAAAAATTAATAGGAATATTAGGTGCAGCAGTGCAAGTTCTGTAAATATCATCCAACGGGTTTTGCAAAAGCAAGGAAACAGTAACCTGTTGAGCTTGGTGCGCGCATGGTTTGCTCAAAATCGGTTCGAGTAGTCAGCAGGCACGAATTGGCAGGGGTGCTCTCAATGCAGAGAGTTTTCCCTTTATCCTTTGCTTTCCGCTCTGCCTCATCCTTCTTCATGTTTGCACGCAGAACATCTTGATCTGCTCGAACCATCTTGACAGACAGTGGCTTGACATTTATTTTCTTTTGTTTCAAAATGAATGATAAACAATTGGCACGACCCTTGTATTTGACGTCGCGATCATACAACCACGGTCGGCCTAGCAGAATGTGACAAGCAGTCATAGGAATGACGTCACAAATAATGCTTTCAGAATAGGACCCGATCTTGATAGGAATTTTGGCTCTCCGATTGACTTCCAAGTCACTACTGTCGTTCATCCAATGGAGGTGGTAGGGACTCGGATGTCCTTCCGTCGGAATGCCCAACCTGCGAACAACATAAGCACTCACAGCATTAGTGCAACTCCCATTAACGACTATCACAGAAGCAACGTTGCCCTTTAGATCACAATGACAGTAAAATCAATTCTCCCTTTGCTCGTCAATACGAGGTTTCTCTTCTGTTAGTTCAGCACTGAGAGTTCGCATGGCCACCAAATTGGTCAATTTGCGATCCTCTTCAATTGTTTTCTCGGCTGCATAGAATTCTTCACTGTCATCAGAGTCCTCGTTTTCCTCTCTGTCAGTCTGTTCAGGTTGTTCATCATCGGAGTCTATTATTTTCCAAGATCCGTCTTCCAGGAGTGCAGCTCTTTTGGTGAAAGGGCACTCAGGCGAGTAATGTCCCTTTTGTCCACATTTGAAGCAAGTGACCTCCTTCTTCCGGTCCTTATCAAATGACTGTAGGCATTAAATTCCTTGGCCATCTCGAAACCTTTCGGTTTTGGCTTATCTTCTCTTGGAATAAACGTCCTTTGATTCCAGGGCTTCTGTGAACTGGATCCGGAATCCTGTCTGTATTTCTGCACTCGAGGTCGATCATCGGTCTCAAGTTTCATGGCCAGCTCCACAAATCGGACAGGGTGTCGTATGGTCGAAGCTTAGCCTCCTTTCGGATCTCGATTCGGAGTCCTTTGAGAAATCTAGACTTTGTGATGCCCTCGTCTTCATTTACTCCGGCTTTCAGTAAGAGAGTCTCCATTTCTTTGAAATACTCCTCTACCGACCTGTTCCCTTGAACGAGAAATGCAAGCTTATCGTATAAGTCCTGTCGGTAGTGAGATGGTATGAATCTGTTTTCCATGGCCCGTGTCAGTGTAGCCCAAGTCTGAATGGGATCATAGTCCATTCCGATGAATGTCATGAGTCACCTTCTGCCACCATACTAACGCATAATCTTTGAACGCACAAACGGCCACATTGACCTTTTTGATATCCGCGTAGTTATAGCAGTTGAAAATGAGCTTCATCGAATGTTTCCATTCAAGGGTACATCCAATCGAATTCATCCGGATTGGATGTTCCCTTGAATGGGGGAATGTCAAACTTGATCCCCTTCAAGTCTCGGTCGGGCTCATCATGGTGGTTATTTCTGCGGGGGTTCCTGTAGACTTCTTCCTCTTCTGGATCTGACTCGGTATCATGATGCTGATGTCTGGCTGGTCTGGGTGGAACAGGCACTCTTGGAGGTTGGAGTTTGCGGGTGTCTGAGGTACAGGATTGTTTCGGCCAACTCGTCGGGGTCCCTGTTGACGGTTAAGGATGAAATTCATCTCATTCTGTTGTTGGGCATCGAGTTCGGCCGCAGCCTCCTCCATTTCTTGGCTTTGGACACCCTGGGGTCCACTTTGATGGCTCCGAGGGGTACTGGACGTCGCAGGTGGATTGGCTTGTGGCGTTTATCTGTCAAACACTTCCTATATCTTCAGTTCAAGGCGCCTCATGGTGTCAGCCTGAACAGCATTTCCATGCATGACCATGTCGTCCTTGAAGGTGTCAACCCGATGATTCAAATCATCCATTCTCTGATCCATACTGTCCATTCGAGCAGTCAACTTTAGCAATATATCCATCAGATCCTTGTTAGAAGATTGTCCTGAACCTGCCACGTCAGGGTACTAACAGAAAATTATGCAATATCTGAAAAGAAGAAGAAAATATTATGTAATATAACAGAGGGAATTTATCTGGATCACTCGGTAAATTCGCTCAGCTTGCTCACAACCCGATGGCTGAATGCTGGGTTGATTCACAACCTGGTATGAAATGCAGTCCACAATGATCACAAACAAATGCCCAAGTGTTCAGAGAGTGAGGCCTGAGATAAGGGACGCGCAGTACACAGATCAAATGTAACTGCTCGACTCAATTCAAAAATTATAAGGTGGAATTATGTGACATGCAATGCAATCAATTAAGTTCAACACCTTATGCGAGCAATTATCACAACAACAGTGTATCTGGTCCCAATATAGAAATGGAAAATTAAGACCTCACTAAACACTCGGAAAATACCCCGAATACTCAAATGACTTCTCGGGCTAGGTTTCACAAGGTGCCAGTCCGATATCCACTTTATTGTAAAAATTACTCAAGTGGCTTCTCGGGCTAGGGTTTCACGATTGTGCCAGTCCGATATTCACCTTATTGTATTCCACTCAAGAAAATAAAAATAAAAAAAATATCACAAGTGAAGGAATATGAGAATTTCCAACACTTAGAAAAATTTTCTCCTTCAGGTGATGCAGTTTAAGAGGCGATGCGGTTTAAGGGTCAGACCGCATCAAGCAGTAGGCCGCATCAAGGCTTCCTTGGACTTGGTGAGAATTTCTTGGAGCACAGGTAATGCGATGCGGTTTAAAGGGGATGCGGTTAAACAGACCGCATCGAGTGCATAGACCGCATAGACCGCATCGAGTGCATAGACCGCATCGAATTTTGATACTTTGGAATTTTTTTCAAATTTTCTTCACCTTGGAGGGTGATGCGGTTTACTGGAGGCAATGCGGTTTAACAGACCGCATCGAGTAGCACAGACCGCCTCGTTTTTGAACTTGGTGGCTCACCAACCTTGACTTTTCTTCCTTCTTTTTCGGATATTGGTCTCGTACCACCTTGGGGAATTTCATGCTCAATATCTCTAGTATCCAATTCTATTACAACACTCTAATCAAGGAGCCGATTTATGGCAAATGATTGGACACATTTAATGAGTACCTCTATTACATATAGCCTTTTTCATGCAACATCAATATCCTTCCAATATCCTATCTATTACAAGTCTTGGGAAGAACAATATGAAGGTGTCAAGAACAAGATGAACACCAACAAGAACACCAAACAACCTCACACCCCAAACCTACAAAATAACCCCACTGTTGTGTTTAAATATGCCCTAATAATTTGTTAAACAAAATATCATGCACACATGAACACACAATGAACAATGAAGAATGAAACAAGGGTTTAGCAAGTGAGATGGGATTCGGTGGTGAGAAACAAACACAAGACACAAGATACCAAGATCTAACACAAGAACAAGAAGGATAACAACCAAAACAACAAAATAACAAGGGAAATATTTTTAGGGTTTTCGGAATAACAAGAACAAACAAAGTTTTTAGGAAACCCTAACACAAACACAAGGGAATATATTTTTAGATTTTTCAAGATAATAACAAGTAGAACCAAGATAGGCTCTGATACCAATTAAATTAGGATACCATGGATCTCTTGGTTACTAACTTGCTTAAGGAATATTAAGGGAGGTTATGCGGAAGATTAAGATAATGATAGATGGAAGAAGATGAACTCAAAAGGAAAATAAAAGGAATAAGGAGACAAAACCGCAACAAGGGCCGTCGGAGGAAGCAACCAAGGTGTTCGAAACCTTGACCTCAACCCAATCCTTCCACTCGAGCCAAGGTTTGATGATCAACAATGGATGCCTCAGTCCAAGATTGATAAATGTTTCCCAACAAACATACAAAGAGTGTGTGAGAGTGTGCGTAAACTCACAATGATCTTTTGAAGAGAAAGGATAATTTTCATTCAAGCAAAATATGTGTTACAAATGAGGGGAAGGTCATATATATAGGCCAACCCCATTAAACAAACCATAGGAAGGATTAAAAAACAAAGGAAGAAAAATAAGAAATGAAAAATACATCAAAAACTGATACTGATGCGGTTTAATAGAAGTGAGGCGGTCTAGACCGCATCGACACACGTAGACCGCATCAGGCAGAAAATGGACCTATCTATTACAAAATGAGACGATGCGGTTTAAAAGAGGCGATGCGGTTTAGACCGCATCAGACAAAAAGACCGCATCCTGGACTTGATATTAATTTTAAGCTGATGCGGTTTAGGTGATGCAGTTTAGGCTTAGACCGCATCGAGGGAGACCGCATCGATTTGGGAATTGGAAATGCACAAGGAGGATGCGATGCGGTTTAAAAGACCGCATCGACTTTGGCAAGGCTGAGGGTGGTGCGATGGGGTTTAAAAGACCGCATCGAGGGTGATGCGGTTTAGACCGCATCACTTCTCATGCCTTAGCCAAAAATGATGTCCTTATTCCTACACTGTTTATACTATTACAAAATATTAATGTCCGACCATCTCTGAAAATTGTCCGACGTCCGGCGGTGGTTCCGGCCGTCCTCCGGCCAACTTCCGGCCACTTTTCCGGCGAGCTCCATTTTGACCTCCGGTGATCCTCCGGTGACTCTCCGGCGACGGTGATGGCTTATTGCTTCAAAATTGGGGATTCCATGGATGGAATCCATGGAATCCCTCCGGCCTCTTCGAGTTAGATCAGGATCAATGCTTTCAGACTGCTACCTTCTTCTCTGTTGATTTCCTCTGTGAATTCTGCAATCTTGAGAAGGGTGGCAATCTGGTCCGTGAACTTCCGGGTCCTGGTCCTGGAGCATGGTCCCGATGGGATAATTAATGCTGCCGATTTGGCTCCCACGCCATTTTGCTAAGTTTTTCTGTAGATGTTCTGGTATAAGTTTTTCATTTATTATCATCCTTGTAAATCCTGTATCAATAATCGCATTAGTACGGAATATTAATTCCCTTAATTTAAAGATTATTGGTACCTTTAGTGTTGTTAATGATGAAGGATCTTGGCAAACAGGTATATACTCTGTACTAGGATTTTGTGCTAACATGTACTCTGTACTAAGATTTTGTTCATCATTAGATTCTTCTTCAGGAATTTCTTTTTCTTTATTTTTTGTTTTTTTAGGACTTAGCATGTTATATTCTTCTAGCACATCTTCTATATTTTCAATTTTAGTTTTTAATTCTTTAAGGGTTGTCATATTTTGTAAGTCATAAAGTTTCCTTTCTATTATGTCTATCCATTTTGTGATAAATGTATAATTATCATCAATTTTTGTTATTGGCATTTCTTCGGGAAATTTGGTTTTATAATGTCTTATCAAGCATGTTTGACATATTTCTATATGACATATTGTACATCTAGCTCTTAATTTTCTTGATGGATAATAAGAGCATTTTATACAAGGTGTAGAATCTGTGCCTATCCTGAAAAGCCAATTATGGTTTTCGCATTCATTAATTTCTCTCATCATATAATCAGTTTCATATGGCATCATATATTCTTTATATGTGATACCATTATATGAGTTTTCATTTGCGAGCATATTAATCATTTCATAGGGATCATTATCCCCTTGTTCTTCCATAACATTTTCTTCTACTGTTACTATACTATATATTGTTTCTGTCTCAGAAAGATCTGAGTCTACATCCAATATATCTTATTGTATACATTCTGTAAGAATTGCCTCTCTAGAATGTTGGTTTTTTCTTTTAGGACATGTTGTTGCCAAATGGCTTTCATCACCACATGTGAAACAAGCAAGTTTCTTTGTATAATTTCTATTAGGATTATATTTTCTGACGTGATGTTTTTGTTTTAAGAAAGATCTTCTGCTATTTAATTGTTTTATGAAATACTTCTTTCTTGTCATGAATTTAGGTTTTTTCCTTAATGGCTCCGGCCTACCATAATGTTGAGGAGTGTATATATTTTTACAGAATGAGTAATCAATTTTCTTAAGTTGTTTTTGTGCAATTATATTTGTACACTTATCTTTTAATATTTTTACTACATGAACAGCCCTCATACTAATAATCCATTGTTGAGGATTATTTTCAACCATTTTATTCCATGTATCTTGAATTTCTTGACCAATTGATCTTGGTATTTTCTTAAATAATTTTTCACCTAACTCTTGGTTAAAAGCACCTCCTGCTAGGCCTGTATAGTAGACGTATTCATTTAAAAAGTCTATTGTTCCATACAAGTCATCTAAATGCATCTGGTCCAGATGGATTAGGGCATCCATTTGTGTTGTTATATGTCCTGAATTATCATCTTCACATGTTATCAGACTTGATATTTTATTTACAAAGTAATAAGGATTTGGTCCTCTTTCTATTAAGTCTTGATAATCCATTGGATAGTCTCTTTTAAATACTTCCCACAATGATTATGCGAATTCTCCGAAATAAATTTCAAGATATCCGTACATTGATTCAGCAGTATCATTATAATCATTTTTGTTTTTGATGTAATCAGCCACAACTATATTTTTCCATTTTGCAATTACTGAGCCCCATTCTCGAGGGCTTACATTTGTCACTTCTAATATTGTTGGATTATGATAATATCCTCTTTCTAAGGGTTGCCTAATTCCTCTAGGTTTTGTTATCATTCCAGGTTGTATTCTTCCATAAGGATATTCTGGATGAACATGTGTTATTGAGTGTCTAGAATTATTTCCAGTATAATTAGTTCCAGGTCTCCACTCAGTTCCTCTTTAATATGAGGAAAATGGAGTTCCAGGGACTCTTGTTATACTGTCTCCTGTGTTTTTCATGACAATATCTTGGTTCATGAATTCCTTAGATGTTTTATTTGTTTTTTCGAAATGTAAGGACATATGGTCTCCCATATATTGTTCCATTAATGTGTTTTCAGAATTTTGTCCTTCTGGTAAGTTTTCCTCTAAGAACAAGTGAGCTTCGATGTCTGCTTGTTGTTGTTCTTTTGTTTGTATTTTTTGTAATATTTTCTGTACTTCTTTCTCAATAATTTCTTCTAAATTATTCTTACATTCTTTATTTTTTCTTTTCATTTTATCCTTTAATTCCTGTTTTTGTTCATTCAGTTTTGATATTTCTCTTAGAGTTAAATTTTTTTTTTTGGACCATAACAGGGTACTATTTCCGTTTTTAGGCCATTATTGATCTCTATTATTGTTTTCGGCCATGAGAAGCTATTTGGTCTCATTTTAAGGCCAAATTGACCAATCAAACACTTAGCCGGGCCGCGTGAGATATACTCGAAGAATTGTTATCGGATTTAAAAAGCATTCACGTTTCTTCATTCTGGATATGACTTTAACTTATATTTAACTTTTTGGGTCCCGCTCTTTAAGATTACAAATGCTTGCACTACTGGACGTAATAATGCAACTTCAATTTTTTAAAAAACACGTCAACTTCAATTTTTTAAAAAGCAAAAAACTCCCTTGCCGACCGAGCTTGCCGCAAACAAAATTTGGAACATACTTCATCATTCTAAGACTATTTAAGCAAGGACCCTAAAAACCTCAATCGCGATTCTGCATCCATATAGCTCCTCCCTACACTATTCTAAAACTATCCCAGAAAACCCTAATGTTATTGAACGAAATGTTCAAATTGCAACTCATTCGAACTAGGGGAAGATGCGATCCAATCAATAAAATTGATGTAGAAGATGAATCTAAAACTCGTAAAGATCTCGTTTATGCTTTTGGAACACAAAAAAGTCACCGGAGAAGAATCGCTCGCCGGAGAAGAAAGTGAATAGTAACTCCAGTGAACGTCCAAATTCTTATGAAAATGATGAAACTTATATGCATTCAACTCTCCTCATCATAAGGATCACAGATATGCGTTTGGATTTCAGAAATTCTCACATTAGTGCGTTGTACCGTTTCTTGGTCGGATTCCTTCAATTTTTGGCCGGAAATGTGTCACTTCATCAGAGGCTGTTTCTTCACCGATTACAGCAAACTTAATATCAATTTCAATTAAAATCGCCTTTCAATTCCAAACGCAAGCTCAAAATACACTTACGATCAACATACAACAAATCGACAAAAAATTTGGAATCCACAACGAATAAGATGAAGATGGCTGGAGCAACGACGAAGGTGATGGAACATTGGTTGTTGCACGGAGAAAACAATGAGGAAGATGAGAGGCTATTGTTGGTGAACGGGTAGCCGCTTGGAGAGGAAGACGGATGACGCTGCCAGAGTCATGGATGAAAGAGAGACGACGAGAGCTGCACCTTGGCGCCAGAGGTGATTGTAATACCCGAGAATTTTGTAACATAAAATAAATAAATAAAGAATAAACATAACTGTTACAATAAATAAATAAATAAATAAATAATAAATAAGTAAACATAATACATAGACAAGGAAATGAGAAATGGAATTTAATTTAAGAAGGAATTAAATTTCCAATACCCGTAAAGCCAAAGATAAATTAATCAAATAAATTGTACAAGTGTACCCAACACTAATGGACTCGAGAGTTCGAGACCAATATTAAATCTAGACCCGAGTGAGAATTTAGATAGGGAATAGAAGTCCGAAAATATCCCGGAAACCCTAATCCGAGAACATAGAGGGATAGAAGTTCAAAAGAATACATAGTATATTATTGTATCTTTAAAATAACAAATATTGGTGACAAACCTTAAATCCTAACAACCCCTAAGTGCCTGCCCCTTTACCCCTTTTTAAGCTAAATCTTTCTCATCTTCCTAATTTGTTACTCCAACAATTTCTACATACAAAAAAAAAATAAAAAATAAAACAAAAAGAGAGAAAAAAAAAGAGAACGAAGAGGAAAAAAAAAACAAACCTAATTCGTGGGTGTTGAGGACGATCTCGACGGAGAAGAAGGCACCTCGGGTGGATTTTGACACACCAAAGCGTAGATCGGGTGGTAAGGAAGAAGAGACGACGGAATTTGGACGCGTGCGAGGATCTAGGAGTCAAACGGTGAACGTGGAAGCCACGCCTACGAATGGACGAGCCGGATAATCCAAATTTATGTAAGTTAATCTTACTATGGTTTTGGGAGGATTTAAAATACACCTAACGGAACGATCTAATCAAGAAACCTAAAATCTGTCAACCCGAAGAAACCCACGGCGCAACAGACTTGCATGATTTTTTCGAACCCTTAAATCTGTTCAAACGAGAAAACGTAAAATATGAAAAACGTTCCTAAGACATAGATCTATCTCCTGTAAAAATTTTATAATTTTTCATCATGTTTTGATATCCGAAAATGGCCAAAAACCAATCTGCCTTAGATTTAGATCTTGAAACGGTGATAGATTCTTAGTCCGAACTTGAGGTTGATTTTTACCTTAGATCTAGACCGATTTAAGACTGGTGTTAAACATAAGAGTTGTAGATATATACGTTAAAAACACCTCCGTAAATTTTTGAAATTTTTCGTTGAGGTTTGATATCAGAATTCGACTCCAAACCGAACTGTTCTAAATTTAGATCTTGAAATCTTGACAGATTCTTGGCCCGAATTTGTTGGCATTTTTGACAATAGATATAGGGTGAATTAGATCTTTTATTGAACATGAAACTTGTAGGTATATGTCTTAAGCATCTCCCTGTAAAATGTCATCAAGTTTGGAGTTGGTTTGCTATGGTAGATCTTGAAATTTAGAAACTGCTGTCGTAAAGATTCGGACAGATTTGTAACCTGATAGAAATCTACGTTTTTGACTTACTTCCGTATCTCGGATCGAAAAACTTAAAACATGAAACTTGTTCATCTCTGTGTTTTCGAGTCACCGGTCAAATTTCAGAATTTTTAGACTTAAACTCGATGTTTAGTTAATTTTGGAGTAAACTGTGGTTTTGACCAAGTCAAATCTTGAAAATCTTGTTGAAAAGGATTTTAAATGATATCGGAGCGAATAGCGTCCTGAAATAGTATATTTTGAGAAACTTACTAAATTTGGGAAATTGGTCTTTCTAAACAAAGAAAAGATTAAAACATTGGGGTTTATGACTAAGCTGGATACTGTCAATTTTGTCTACGGCTTGGGACATAAGAGCCCAAGTGTATGGCTAGTGGACATAAGAACCCCAGCGACATATTGATTGTATGGTCAGTAGACGTGATGAACCTATTAAAAGATTGATCATGATACTCGTGGACATAAGAGCCCGAGCGTAAGGCTGGCGGACATAAGAGCCATAGCGATGGTGATCTGTTAAAGAAACGAAGCGAGATATTTGTTTAAATTAAATCCGGTTAAATTGTGCTTTTAAATTTATGTCGATTACTTGCGAGCTATATTTACGATCTTATGAAATCCCTGTCTTTTAAATTATGCAATTAAATTATTATTAGATAAATAAATTAAATTATGGGGTGTTATGCACATGTTTTCTTTAAATTTAATTAAAGGCTTTGAAACCCCATAATCATGTCTGTGTTAACTTACTCAGCAAGTTTTGCTGACCAAACCATATTGTTTCCCTTTTTCTTTCAGAGCTGAAGAATATGCATCATCATATGCATTCATGGGAATTTTGGGGAAATACTTTATTTTTAAATTTTGCGTTAGACTAGAAATTGCATGAACGGGCCTGTTTAACCCGTATTTTGGCCGTGTTGGCCCAGTTTTAAATTCCGTTGCATTATACATATGTAACTATTACTTTCCGCTGCAACTTTGATATATTATTTTTACACTATATTTCAATGGGTTGTTTGAATGTTTAAATTCTGAAAAAACCATAGCCTTGCATCTCTTTAGCGAGCTCGGAGAAACCGTATCTTGCTAGGGAGGTGTGGCGGTGACACCCCGACCTGGATGACCAAAAACCGGGGTGTTACAAAATGGTATCAGAGCCCGGATATTTTTAAACTATTATTTTTAAACCATTATTATTTTTAAACTATTATTTTTAAATTATTATTATTTTTAAACTACTCTTTTTAAACTGTTAGTATTTATATTATTATTGTAGAAGCCCAAATTTATTACTTTAAAATTTCCTAGCCCAAAATTGTTTTTGAGCCCAAGTTATAATTATTTTTGACCCAATATAGAGGTCCAAGGATTTTAAATATTATTTTAAAGCATTAATTCCATGGATTAAATTTTTTGTTCTTTTTTTTTAAACCCATGGAAAAAAATGAATATAGTGCATGAAATTACTATTGGGGAGGGTTGCATTTCATTTGTATTACATGCATATCTAACTTGAATATCGCTAAGTGAATTGCCCTTGCTAAATAATCTCCGGCTGGAGATCGAACTAGGAACACTAACTAGAGACTGATCTTGCCTTAGTCTAAGATCTCGATCACTTACAATTAGCGTGCCCACATATATTATCTCCCTTTACCGATCTCTCTTTCAAAATTTTCCGACTTTTAACGTGCCCTAGATTAGAAACTCATTTTCGCGTGCTTAAGTATAGGCAGTTATGGGGACATAACTGAAGTCCTAAGGGGGAGAGGATGTGATACCCCATAATAATTTATTTTTGGAGTTCGACTCAATAAGATGTATCCTGAATAAAAAAAAATAAATAAACAAATTCAAATTGTTTTGAACTACGTTATGGCTTGATCCCTTCACAGGGTACGTAGGCAGCTTGGAAATTTTAATTCTAAGTTCAGTCACAAAATAAAAGAAAAAAGAAAAAAAAACCAATATAAACGAAGGACCATAGTTCTTAGCTCGAGAGAAGCTAAAAACGCAACTTCGAGGGCGAAGTTAATTCTTAAGGAGGGTAGACTGTAATACCCATGAAATCAGTAAGGAAACTTCGAGGACAAAGTTGATTTTTAAGGAGGGTAGACTGTAATACCCGTGAAATCAGTCACCCATAAATAAATAAATAAACAAATAAATAAAATAAAAATAAAAAGAGAAATGGAATCTAATTGCAAAGATTAAAAAGGAATTTAAATACCACGAACCCGTGAAGTCGAAAATTGTAATACCGTATATTATTCTAGTCATATTTTAAATTAATTTATTTGTAAATATTTAAACTATTTCAGTACTTGTGTAATTATTAGATGCATAGTAATTAATTAACACTTTATCTTTATAAATATATATACATGATAATAATAATAATAATAATAATAATAATAATAATAATAATAATAATAATAATAATAATAATAATAATAATAATTAGCATAATAAAAAAAAAATATATAGATATATGCATGATAGTTATAACAATATTTAGCCTATTATTAGTATATTGTCAAACCCAATATGATAGGAAAAGATTTGGAATAAATCTTTGATTCTAAATCCCTAAATCTAACGTCCATTACTCCTTTCAAAATTTAATCTTCTTCACCTATTTTGCTATTCAAATCAATTCTATGTACAATATATCAAATAAGATAAAACAAAATAAAATAAATAACTATATCAACAAATAGAGATATTTGCTTAGTAGTTAAAACAAAATCTAGTCTATCTTTAGTATATAAGAGTTAGAATACATAGTATATTATTGTATCTTTCAAATAACAAATATTGGTGACAAACCTTAAATCCTAACAACCCCTAAGTGCCGCCCCTTTACCCCTTTTTAAGCTAAATCTTTCTCATCTTCCTATTTTGTTACTCCAACAATCTCTACATACAAAAAAAATAAAAAATAAAACAAAAAGTGAGAAAAAAAAGAGAACGAAGAGGAAAAAAAAAACAAACCTAATTCGTGGGTGTTGAGGACGATCTCGACGGAGAAGAAGGCACCTCGGGCGGATTTTGACACACCAAAGCGTAGATCGGGTGGTAAGAAAGAAGAGACGACGGAATTTGGACGCGTGCGAGGATCTAGGAGTCAAACGGTGAACGTGGAAGCCATGCCTACGAATCGACGAGGCGGATAATCCAAATTTATATAAGTTAATCTTACTATGGTTTTGGGAGGATTTAAAATACACCTAACGGAACGATCTTAACAAGAAACCTAAAATCTGTCAACCCGAAGAAACCCACGGCGCAGCAGACTTGCATGATTTTTTCGAACCCTTAAATCTGTTCAAACGAGAAAACTTAAAATATAAAAAACGTTCCTAAGACATAGATCTATCTCCTGTAAAAAGTTCATAATTTTTCATCATGTTTTGATATCTGAAAATGGCCGAAAACCAATCTGCCTTAGATTTAAATCTTGAAACGGTGATAGATTCTTAGTCCGAACTTGAGGTTGATTTTTACCTTAGATCTAGACCGATTTAGGATTGGTGTTAAACATAAGAGTTGTAGATCTATACGTTAAGAACACCTCCGTAAAGTTTTGGAATTTTTCGTTGAGGTTTGTTATCAGAATTCGACTCCAAACCGAACTGTTCTAAATTTAGATCTTGAAATCTTGACAGATTCTTGGCTCGAAATTGTTGGCATTTTTGACAATAGATATAGGGTGAATTAGATCTTTTGTTGAACATGAAACTTGTAGGTATATGTCTTAAGCATCTCCCTGTAAAATTTCATCAAGTTTGGAGTTGGTTTGCTGTGGTAGATCTTGAAATTTAGAAACTGCTGTCGTAAAGATTCGGACAGATTTGTAACCTGATAGAAATCTACGTTTTTGACTTACTTCCGTATCTCGGATCGAAAAACTTAAAACATGAAACTTGTTCATCTCTGTGTTTTTCGAGTCACCGGTCAAATTTCAGAATTTTTAGACTTAAACTCGATGTTTAGTTAATTTTGGAGTAAACTGTGGTTTTGACCAAGTTAAATCTTGAAAATCTTGTTGAAAAGGATTTTAAATGATATCGGAGCGAATAGCGTCCTGAAATAGTATATTTTGAGAAACTTACTAAATTTGGGAAATTGGTCTTTCTAAACAAAGAAAAGATTAAAACATTGGGGTTTATGACTAAGCTGGATACTGTCAATTTTGTCTACGGCTTGGGACATAAGAGCCCAAGTGTATGGCTAGTGGACATAAGAGCCCCAGCGACATATTGATTGTATGGTCAGTAGACGTGATGAACCTATTAAAAGATTGATCATGATACTCGTGGACATAAGAGCCCGAGCGTAAGGCTGGCGGACATAAGAGCCCTAGCGATGGTGATCTGTGAAAGAAACGAAGCGAGATATTTGTTTAAATTAAATCCGGTTAAATTGTGCTTTTAAATTTATGTCGATTACTTGCGAGCTATATTTACGATCTTATGAAATCTCTGTCTTTTAAATTATGCAATTAAATTATTATTAGATAAATAAATTAAATTATGGGGTGTTATGCACATGTTTTCTTTAAATTTAATTAAAGACTTTGAAACCCCATAATCATGTCTGTGTTAACTTACTCAGCAAGTTTTGCTGACCAAACCATATTGTTTCCCTTTTTCTTTCAGAGCTGAAGAATATGCATCATCATATGCATTCATGGGAATTTTGGGGAAATACTTTATTTTTAAATTTTGCGTTAGACTAGAAATTGCATGAACGGGCCTGTTTAACCCGTATTTTGGTCGTGTTGGCCCAGTTTTAAATTCCGCTGCATTATACATATGTAATTATTACTTTCCGCTGAAACTTTGATATATTATTTTTTACACTATATTACAATGGGCTGTTTGAATGTTTAAATTCTGAAAAAACCATAGCCTTGCATCTCTTTAGCAAGCTCGGAGAAACCGTGTCATGCTAGGGAGGTGTGGCGGTGACACCCCGACCTGGGTGACCAAAAACCGGGGTGTTACAGCTTGGCTTGAGTTGCCTGCCACCAGTCGTCCGCTTCGCCTCCCAAGTAGTACGAAGCGACGTGCACTCTCTCTCCTTCCGGACATTTGACTGCTCCCAGCAGCTTATCGAAGGTCCGGATCCATTCTTCCAGTTTGGCTGGATCCTCCTCACCAGCATAGTGGGGTGGCTGGTAGGGATTCACCATTGCCAGATAGTTAGGGCGAGCTTGGGGCGGAGGTACCGCCGCAGCTTGGCCCTGGTTGACTTGCGCGTTCCCTAGCGCAATCAAGACCTCCTCTATCGTTCGAAGACGATCGCCCACATTGTTCGGTGCGGGGGCGTCCTGCGCACCTTGGGGTTGTTCCTCTACAGGTTGGGCCGGTTCCGTGACATTTGGAGGTGTTTCAGTAGTGGTTTGGGGAGCGGGTTGAGTTCTTCCTCTTCCTCTGGGTGCCATTCTGGTACAAATAGGGTGGATTAGGACTTGTGAATTTAACATATAGTCTAAACAATTTCTATAAATGTGTATGTGTTTTGTAATTTCGCACGTGGTGCTTGATCGAACTAAGAAGCGTCGTATGCTTCTGGGTTTTATTTTAATTTATTTTATTTTATTTCGCACGCGGTCCGGGCGGGTCGTGCGATCCGTCGTGCCTTTCCTCCTCTCTTTCGGACTTCTATCCCCCTATGCTCCCGGATTCCGATTTCCGGGGTATCTTTGGGTTCCTATTTGTTCTCTAAATTTTACTCGGGTCTAATTGCATGTTTGGACTCGAATTCTCGAGTTCATTGGTGTAATACCCCGAGAGAGGGCATGGAAGAATAGCTTAAAAGGATTGAAAAATCTACTCATGTCAACAAGGTGCACCTTTCTTTTCTGGTGACCATCCCATAAGAACTCCACAGTTAAGCGTGCTTGCTATGGAGTAGTCTTAAGGATGGGTGACCTCCTGGGAAGTCTCCCAGGGTGTGCGCGAGTGAGGCCAAAGCGCACTGGAAAGAGTTCTGTTGACCTGTGGGGCCAGACTTCAATCCCGAAAGAAGCTCGAAGGCACCTCCGGCTCCATAGCGGACCGGGGTGTTACAGAATGGTATCAGAGCCAACCTGCGTCCGCGCGCTGTGCTGGGAGTACCAGTCAGGCGTCTAGCGGGGCAAAGATCCTGAGGGACTTTGATTGGGTGATCGAGGCGCAACG
Organism: Hygrophila difformis; assembly: GCA_030278955.1. NCBI lineage: Eukaryota > Viridiplantae > Streptophyta > Magnoliopsida > Lamiales > Acanthaceae > Hygrophila > Hygrophila difformis. The sequence goes on along the minus strand of JAOANR010000003.1, from coordinate 34,287,318 downwards.
AGGACGTTGCGTTCTCAAGTGGGGGAGATTGTAATACCCCGAGAGAGGGCATGGAAGAATAGCTTAAAAGGATTGAAAAATCTACTCATGTCAACAAAGTGCACCTTTCTTTTCTGGTGACCATCCCATAAGAACTCCACAGTTAAGCGTGCTTGATGTGGAGTAGTCTTAAGGATGGGTGATGTAATACCCGAGAATTTTCCAACATAAAATAAAACAATAATTAAATAAATAAACAACAAATAAAATAAAATAAACAAATAAATCCAGCAAATAAATAAATAAATAAAGACAAGGAAATGAGAAATGAGATTTTTACTTAAAAAGGAATTAAAGGAATTTAATTACATAAAAAGAATTATTAAAGGTAAATAAATTGTACACCGAAACCCGACACCAATGAACTCGAGAATCGAGTCCAAACATCCAATTAGACCCGAGTAAAAATTTAGAGAGAAAGTATGAACCCGAAGATACCCCGGAAATCGGAATTCGGGAGCATAGAGGGATAGAAATCCGAAAGAGAGGAGGAAAGGCACGACGGATCGCACGACCCGCCCGGACCGAAGTCCAGGCGAAGTCGGCGCGGTGGCCGCGCGGTCCATAGGCATTGGGCGCGCCACGACCGCGCCACGCGACAGATTCGCCCGTTGCGTGAATCTCTCGCCCGAAG